>MU896505.1:0-13020 GCA_036418205.1 Ostertagia ostertagi | reverse complement strand
TATTTTTATGTATATTAGTTGGAAACTGCGAGTTCCGAGGAAAATGTGCCGTACCGTCCTTCTTTCTCCTTAGTTTTATCGAATCTAATTGGTGGATACCGGTTTGTGAATAGAAGTATGCTTCAGATTTGTCTTTTTTGAAAGTTATACGAAAGAACTAGTTGAAAGCAGCGTGTTTTCTAGGCGATATACGCTCATAATATTAGGGAGGGGGACATTCATGTGACTGAGGCAGTTACAGTACGTGGGACTAGGCCTCAGGTTAGAGAAGGGACTCTGGGGTAGGATGTGAGCAATTTTTGCTTTTACTGGTGTTTTCCTCTCCTCCTGGGCCTAGTACCAGTGCCTTGTCGCGGTTTTCGAAAGCTTGTTTCGAATGTACCCTCCCCCTCCCAAGGCTAGACCGCCAGCGATGCACTCTCTGGTATGAATTGTCTTGAGATGAACTCGCTAAAATCATCGCGGAGAGCTTTTCCGATGCCTGTGTAATAACGTCTTTTAGTACTTTTCGCAAAATTCCAGTTTTTCCTTGTTATTGTAAAATAGAATAGTTCGCTAGTGTGCTTGTTCAGACACAAATGTACCTGAGTTTAACTGGACGTTTGTGCAAATATTTGACTCGACATTAGACATTAATTCTGTTTGTTATCGTGAGAACATCACGGGATGTTCTCGTCATTCAGTCTGGTGATTCAGCTGCTTCTGTCGTTTCTAGATGAAATTACTCTGATTTGATGGAACCGTCTAATATGCTATGCTCTCACTCCGTTCTATGCTATTTTCTGTACCTAGAGCCTCCCACATTCCACACTAGTAATTTTACTTGTTTCGGGTGAAAAGTGGTGTTGGGTAAGCGCTTATGGTGTTTTGAAGGTCCGCTAATAAATCGGAGGGGGAGGGGGCGTTTCAGGCCAGTAGATCGTCTCGGCAACAGTAGTCCCATTTTTGCACTGCATATGCCATAGAACTAACGATGAAAGAATTGGGAAATAAAGGTACTCTGCCCCAGATTGCCCACCCCCTTCCAACTATACTCGAGCTCACCCTTTTCCTCATTTTTGTGAATTTCGGAACGAAACATTCTTGATGATTCTCCTCCTTAACCCTCGTTTTTTGGAGCTGTCCTGGTATCTCAGCAGGCATGATTTTGAGCGGTATAACTAGAAAAAAATTTGGAAGGTGGAGTTTGGAAAGTATCCATCATTTTTCAGTAGTTTAGTCTGGAATGTGCTGGCTTGACTAACAGTGAACACACTTTTTATGCTTGAAGCGCATTGCCCACCGGTTCAATTGAATTTAATTTGGTTCATATGAAAATGTGGATGTGATAATAGTGGCGAAAAAACATGCGTAGTAATAAAATCGTGCACTTCTGTAAGTTGTTGTGTGTGCGAAAAATCTGCCATAAAGCTTTTTCACTTGAGGCAGTTTTATTAGATTCCTTTCGTTCCACATCGCATCGCTTTGGCACTTGCTTGCTGTGTGACCTAGTTGGCGAGAGTGTGAAAGAGGAGTGGAGGTGACTCCACCTGTGAAGAGTGTCCAGTTGGGAGCTTAGTTAGGGTCGAGCATAAGCGATTTTTTGGTAGAACTTCCTCTTCTTTATATCAACCACTGCCCTACTCTCTCGTAATAACTTCGTATAGTGGCTCTCTTCCCCCCTATGCTCGCAGTAGTTCAATCAATTTGGTGTGACATGATGCATGTCGAGGATGAAATGTCGAATATGGAAAAGTTCCTTAGAAAATTTCATTTTACTTACTTCCAATATACTCTTCGGAAGTACAAGTGCCTCGCCGGAAAAGCCATTCCCCCCCCGTTTTTGGTGATTATGTGCTCGGTGGATCTTGAGGCGAGTTTGATCCCTCGTTTTATCCGCTCTATTCCTTTATTTCTCAAGTGTCAGGGGAGGGCACTTCATGAGTGGACTTTACTTTGAGCAATGTCCATTGAGAGGGTTTCCAGCCTCTTCTAGGTTTATATGCAGCCAAGCGTCTTTGAAGTAATGTGTGGCTTGCCAAGTTTCTGATCGTATTCTATAACATTTCTTTGCGAGATTTTGAAATGCGTACCTGCATATTGGTAAATATATAGCACTGATCATGGGTTCGATTTCGCTCCAGGCAATTTCCTATAGATTTCTGAAGGGTTGCTTGCTGCCTTTGCAAGTCCTTAGCTCGAGTAAATGTTTTTAATCCGCATTTCCTATTCTTCATAAATGGATTAATATAGCCATTCCCTGCGTAGGCACAGTGAATTCTTGCCATTTTCTGGTCACGTCGTAACAATCCGTCTGTCTAAACTTTTTAGAAGTTTTTGGGAACTCACACAGCAAATGAATTGTTGGGTAGGTTCCCATCGCTCTATAGTGGTTCCAGCCACATGTTGCTCCCACATAATTCCGTAAGCAGATTTTGTTTCGGCACTAAGCGCATTCTCGATGAGGGTACTGCGACACATTGCCATTTGTTCATGCGAGACAGTGAGAAGAACCGGTTAGTCGTGGGAGTAGTCATCACCACCGATGATTTAGAGCTCTTAACAGCCATTTCCTTGCCTGCGATGACGTCACTCGTGTTATCATAACTTTGAAGACGTTATAGTGTTTACACATTCAATAGGCTGTATCAGTTCGCCCGGCAGGGGTGGGAGTGTCGCCTCTCTGTTGGTCGTACGATCTCTCATCATGTCTTTGTCCCAATTCGAATGACGTATGAACTGCCAGTCTAAACAGACAGACACACATACAACCAGGACATGGAAATTGTCATTCGTTTCGAAAATTATTGATTGTCTCGCTTTACTTGATTTCGAAACTGCTCGATGACGCAATCTTAACACAACTGCTGGCACACGGCGACGCCTCAACGCGCTCATTTCCAGGTAGTGTAGTCCTCAAGAAGAGAGAAGCTTTCGATGGTGTCTACGTGCTCACCTACACCTCATTCGACACCCGGGGACCCGCTCGGCATCAATTTCGACATTATGAACAAGGTAGGGTGTTTGTGATCCTAGCTGAGTGAATGTTATTTGTGAACTGCGGCGTTCTCCATTGTCCTCCTTCGATTGGCTTACCGACTTTTCAACAAGTGTCTCAAATTTCACTTTTTTTTCAAGATGTCTGCGTCGCCACTCAGTTCTCACGAAAACGATAATATGGCGAATATGCTTCGCTCACAATCACCAGGTCTCGAATTGTCGATTGGTGAGATCACAGTCGCGTCGGCTGTCGCCAGTGAGAAGGCTCGAATGCGCCAACAGTCAGCCATGCTCGATAAAGTGCGTTAATTTGTTAAGTTGGCTGCTCAATTACTTCAAAAACGGTCTCCACTTCAGTGGTTGATGGCCAATGGGGGAAACCTTTACCCGTGTCGTGAAGACAAAGAAAAATTGGCTGCACAAATGAAGATGACCTACTTGCAAGTAAGTGGAAGAGTGTGATGTTATTCCTACTTTTTTCTGTTCATTTTTTGCTATATATGATTTCCATTTTCTTATTTTTTCTTTGTCATGCGCTTATATGTAGAAATAGCAACCGTTTAAAACTCATCTGAGATTCTGAGGCGAAGCTACTCTTCATCAGTGGCCGCAATCTGCGTTTTATTTGGGGTGGTTCACCTTTTGCTCGCCTATTCTCGTTCAGTTGTTCTCATTTTAAGGCGTTTTGAAGGTGTTGAGTGAGACATTTTTCGGCGATGCATCTACATTCTCTCTCAATTTGGGCTTTTGTTAGCTGAATCACGAAGAATATAGTGAGCAGGAATGCGTCGCACGTAGTACAGTTGCATCGCGGAGGATTTGCAAGCTGCGCTTTGTCGTAATGTTATACGCGACGTTTTTGTACAATCGTTCTGTGAATACACCACTTTACAACACTTTAGCATTGAACATTACGTTTCACCGAACGTTTGTTTTTCTTTTGCAAGCTTTTCGTTTGTGGTCTGTACCGTAATCGAGAGGGACCTTGCTTGTATCCTTTGTTCCTTGTGTTAAACACAATTATTCAATGCTGTGTAGGTTTGTTCGATATCACTGCGAGACCGTAAGAACCGTCTTTAACGTTTATTTTCAAAAGGTTCCGCTAAAGGTCCCACTAAAAGAACGGAGTTCATTTCTAACAGATAAGGAAATCAGCTATTGCAAATGTCGGGAGCTCTGATTAAGAATTCCGAAGGCGAATTTACGAGTTGTCAGAGAAATTTCCATATTGTGCATTTTGAGGGTAATTTCTTGATGAAAACAGCGCTTCTTTGTCCTTATTCCTTTCTTCAACGCATGGGTGTTCCAGTCGTCGCCTGGATACTTGCCTTCCTTGCCCTTCGAGTCAGGTTTCACATTCTGTTGAAAATAAATATCTTTCCTACTTTCAACACCTTCTGCTTCTACATGAAACTACTATGCAAAAAATCTGTCTTACGGTATGGAAGCTTGAGCGCCAATATAAGTTATTGGCATAATTATCACAGTATACTACCTGAAGACTGGTGCACGGCTGGCTCATTGTGTAAGTAGTTCGTGTCCCGAATGATCCAGACTCATTTTTCCATCCAGGCTACGTTTTACGGGGTTCTATGCTGTGATTGTTGCATTGGAGAAGCAGACAGATATCCATTTTCAGCAATTTTGGTGCTCAGGGCTGCGTAGTCCCTGAGATTTTCCCAGTGTACAATAGATGCGGCGGGCGCCGCGTCCTTCACATATGCACATAAAAACTTTCGTCGCTCTCCCTCGCGAGGGTTTTTAATCCGTGCGCGCGCTCATCGCGTAGACTATCGACGAATGACCTGACAGTTTTGTGGAGGAACGATATGTGGAAACTCATCCGTAAAAGAATCAATCGCAAAATAGTATTGAAGGGGATCTTCTCAGAGGGTGGCGGAGGATGTAAACTTTTCTCTGAAAACTATAGGCTAATTGTAAGTTGTATTGGTATGAATTTGACTTTTTCATCTGCTACTTTGAAGGAAAATCAATAACATAAAAAATGTGCAGAGTCGAGATGCTAAGCAGATGGGTTTCAGCCGTAGAATTTTCTAATCGATGCGATAGTCCTGAAAATGGTAGATGGGAAAGTAAGTCGAGAACGCTATTTACTGTGCTACCGAGGCGACCTTTATGGATGTTTTTTTGCAAAATACACTCTTGTCATCGTTCAGCTTTTGGTTTTGCGATAGTGCAACAATCAAAATCTTTAACAAAGTAGAAAGCCAATCAAAGTTTCGTTAACACCACCCAAGTTTCACCGTTGGTTAGTGTCCTTCGGCGTTTGTAGTTTCATCTTCAGGAACGTTTCGGTGTTCATCGCGTGGTAATCGTAGTTCCCTTCCAAGACCTGTTTGGTGGTTCTTATTGTCAAATCCGCTTCAGTGTCACTTTTTTAGTAAATTGTTGACATATATGTCGAAGTTCTGAGGTAAGCTTTGGATGTGGGACGACTCAGTGAGAGTCGGAGACCAGACAAAGGTCGTCAATCAAAATGCTGGCCAGATGGTGTCGTCGTCGTCGACGACGACAGAATAGCGCATCATTACGCGCGTGCACCTGGTTGGCTGTAGACAGAGACCGCAAACAGACAAAAGACAAGTGCAACTCATCAATTTAGTACTGGTTCTAAGTTAATAACTAGACAGGCTAAAGAAATATGGAAACAGCGATGGCAATAGGTATCTGATGCTTCGCAAACAGTGTTCGAGTGTTAAAATATTAATTTTTTGGACGGGAAAGTTCTGACCATTGTTCAGGTTTTTTTATCGGAGAGATTTCCTTTACTCTTGCATCTTTTCGAAAGCATGGCCATGTGCGAACAAACTCGGGACAGGGTCTTAATACTATTCGTTCTTACTGCTTGCGGCAATGAGACGTCACTGCTATTCACGAGTGTTGGTTCTTTCTCTTGCAGTCGTTCTATAGGAAAACTTGCTCCAAAACGCCAAACAGATTTTTTCTTTTGTTAATTTTTTTTTTTTTGGTGCTAGCATAGTTTGTGAGCATCTTTTTTTTATGTTGTTAGTCATCATGGATGCTGTGCCTTTAAATCTTAGATGTTATGAATTTTGTCGAAATTCCTGCACTTGTTTTCTCCTGACGCGTACCTATTGGATTAGTCTTCTTAGGCACTTCAGTTCGAGTGATCTGGTAGGCGTAAAGAAATGTAGTATTCTGTCGTTACGATTTATTGACGGTTTTGTAATAGAGAAACCATTTTTATTGG
Organism: Ostertagia ostertagi; assembly: GCA_036418205.1. NCBI lineage: Eukaryota > Metazoa > Nematoda > Chromadorea > Rhabditida > Trichostrongylidae > Ostertagia > Ostertagia ostertagi. Next base: position 6,809 of record MU896505.1, on the reverse strand, counting down.
AATTGGGCACCAGACGATGCGGGAGACAAATTTTCATGGGTAAAATATAGAGCGGGGTTACATCTATTTTTGATTTGTCTCTGCTGGTTATTTCACAGTGTCCGTCTGAGATTTTACATAATTTGTCACATTCGGTATTCCACAATGTGTAATTTTCGCTCAGCCATTAATCCTCGAAAGCGCCTATTTCCACGTTGCTGGATGCAGTTACCCCTGAAACAATGTCGTGGGTAAAAAGAGTGGAGTGAATGCGTATTAGGCCCGATAAAAGGTCTTCTCTTTTATCATATTTGTAATCACAGTAATTTGAAGATGTCCCTCCTGGAGTAACCACTCGTATTTTTTCCCCAATGCTACTCGGCTGCGCCTTCAATTGCACCGGCCATCCAGCTGGGGAACCCGTTTGCTTAAGTGCATAACAGGTGCAGTTGCACCCTGCAAAACGCGAGTTGACTAAAATATTTGTGCGAAAGAGGTGAACCGAGGGAACATCGGATTGGCTTCGTTCCGACAAAATATTATACACTATATTACAAGTTTTCTACTCTTATAGTTGTTTGACGATTTTTAAAGAATTCTCCATGTTGATAGTTACATATTATGTGTAGTTTTATGTTCTTCTTTGCATTTGTTGTAGTTATGGTATCTTTGTATATCCTGTTCTCTCACAACTCTCATTTTAGGTGAACCGTTGGTTCGCGAATCGGCGAAGGAAGCAAACTAAGCGGACAAAGGCAAGTGGAAGTTTTTGCTTTTTTTTGGACTGGGAATTCGTTCTTTTTTTCTTAGGAGGATTTTTCTTTAGTAGATATCTGTATGGAGATATCGTTCCTTATTCTGACCCTCTCCAAGTGCAGGGAATATAATCGGAAAAAGTTTAGGCCGTTTCATTCACCAGCTTAGCTTACAACCTCGAACCAGAAAGACATCACGGCTAACACGCCGACATCGAAGGAGAAATGTGTGAGCAACTCACGAGATATGATTCGGCATTTGCGCAAGGATGTTAAGTTGGTTCTGATAGCTTTTGCTCGTCTCGTTGGGTACTTCGCATTGTATTGCTTCGTACAAAGATTTCCGTGTTTATACTCAATTCTATCCGTGATAGTAGTCGTGAATCGATAAGCTTGCCGTGGTGATGCGTCATGCGTCATGTCGTTGTGAGAATTGTTCCTGTCTGTTTTCCCATATTCCTGTTCCGGGGAAGTCGACTGCCTTCAGTCGCCATCGCTTTTTGCTTTTCAATCCTCTTAAAGACACACACCCTGTCTTTAGGGGGCTAAAGAAGTTTGTTCTATGCGATCTTTTACGATCCCGTCTCCTGCTCAGTCTCTAGTTGTCTTTCAACCAATGGTTTTCTGCCTTATTTCCTCCCCTCCCTTTTTGTCGATTGTATTAGTAACTGGTTCTGTCCACCCTCTTGTGACTTATATAAAGGGCGCCGGCGCTGAAAGAAGTTTTGGGAACTTCGGTTTTCCTTAGAAGTAATTCCTCTCTGATGCAGTGTTGTTGCCATGTTTTATGTTTTATACTACTTCTTCATGCATCCTTTTGAGCTCCTTTTTGATTAACACAGACCGTAGTATTTTTTATGTGTGTATAACTGGTTGGAAAGCTAAAAGCTTTTTTTCTTTTGGTGAGAAGGGGAACGCGGAAAAAGTCAGGACGTAGACGCATTGGGATACGGGTGTGAGGAAATGCCATGGCGACTTTTTTTCTCAGAGGAAGGTTGCTAAGGAGCTGTTTACAGCGGCGCTGTCGTGTGCTTGAGAATAATTCAATTTGCAACACCCCGTGGCAAGATCTCCAAGGGAATACTTCTATGAGTCCGTCTAAGGAGTTGGGAAATATAAACGGGCTTGTCATTTTGGGGCTTTTTCAAAAGCTCTCTTACTGACATGAACAGATAAAGAGGGTGGTTCTTTGCTGATATTGAGATAGGTGGTAAAACATTTTTTCCATTTTAGGCTGGTCGCATTTTGTCGCCTCACTAGATAGTATCGCCCGATTTTAACTATGTTATTTTTTCTGTCTCATTAATTTTTACGTAAGTTCCTTGCGTATATCGGCTGCATTTCCGAGAACATTAGTCTTGAAACTTCAATCAGTATGGATGGCTGTGTAGGTAATGTGGGATGGTGGAGGTGACGTGATTAACCAGTAATTCAGATGCTCAATTATAACGTTTTGGCGTATTGGTTATAAAATGATGACTTTCCCAACCCTCTCAGTTGATTGTTAAGGCTGTCAGTAGCCGTTAGTCGATTCACCATCTTGCTTGGGTGTTCCTTTTTTCGTCCACCCGCTGACGTCTCACGCTGGATCCGTCACTATTGTTTTGCAGCTTTTCGGCAGTATAATAAGAATGAAATTTGCTGTTCAAATATGGGTGGCACATTTGGAAGGTACGCTAAGGCGATATTTATTTTGATTAGGTTTTTTTTTTTTCAAATCATTAACTTTCTAATGTTCTTGCTGCTCCTAATCTCTTCGCTCTCAATACCATAATTACTAGCCACTCAATGAGGATTCGCCTGGTCTTTTTCCGTGGAGTGGGGGTTGTGGCGACTCAACCATCTGCTGAACATGTTGCACGCTGTTGTATGTCATAAAGAGGCGGCTTAGGGAATTGATTAGTCGCGGAAACTCATCTAGCAGTTATCAAGAGATGGTAGGTGGTGGAGAAGACGGAAACTGTGGAACAAAGGTTCTGTCACTGAGAAGTCAAGTTTCATTCACACTAGTCGTAGGTTGAAGGAGCGGCTTTGCGTGCTATTGATCGCAATAATGATTCATCGTTTGGTCCAAACATAATGGTTCGTTGAGTGGGGAGGCGAAACGAACACTCATTTATTCTAAATTTTTCTGTAATATTCCTTACACTAGATTTCCAGCTTCTATGAATTTTCCTCATGCTCATTGTCTCAGGTCAGAAATCATTTTAAATCGCGTCTCGCAATCTGCAACAGAATCATTTGTGATGAATGGATTTCCGTAAAAAATCAGCTGTATTAGATTGGAAATGTTGCCAAATGCCAGGGTTTGCGTCCATGTTTCATTTGTCATGAGTGGTATGGTGTCGTTCTTTTTCTGAGCGTGCCAATTTATCTCAACGGTGTTATTAGCTCGTGACATTTACTGTCTATAGCATTTACAAATGCGTATGGATCCATACATATTCAGTCGTGCGGGTAGTGCAGGGGAGAGGTCGTCGTATACAATTGACCGATGACCCTTCATTTCAGGGGATATCGTTAATTTATGGGTCAGAAACGTTAAGAGCAGGTGGGCAGAACCATTAACGCTTGTCATTGAGTCATCCTCTTATATTCGACTTAGAGATATGATCAAAAGAGTGTCGGACTTGGCGTGAATGAGTCGTAAAGTGATGTTACCGGCGGCATGGGTTGGCTAGTCTAACGTTAATAATGAGGTTTGGGTAAATAAAGCGGCATTACCATAATTATAGCGCTGTGGCACAGCAGAAAAAACACGCTGAGCCTCGTTACTAAGCGACCGGTTTATAATACTCCACGCTTGGGCGAGAAACTGTTTTCTTGGAGTGCTGAACATTTATTGAGAGAAGAGAGGTGAGAATAGAACCGTGGGTGAATTTTCTTCCGGTTAGTGAGTGCTTTTGGTTGCGCTGTGGTTTTGAAGGGGCTAAAAGCTTTTCTGAAAGAATGAGGCGCTGTCCAACTCGGGCACATTCAACGAATGATGAATAGACGTTTGATTAGCCAGCACATTCAGTTGACCTCGATTGGCTTCGTTTAAATAAGAAAACCTTATTACGGACCCCGGCAGCTCGTAATGTCGTAATACTAGTTCCTGCTATACTTCTGGAATTAGTTGGTTTAAAAAGGATAGGTTAGCCACGGTCCGGTGGGTCAGATTCTAAAAGTTTCCTGGACTAAGGTTTCAGTGGAAAACGGTAGTCTTCGTCTGAGTTCTCCTTTCAATTCTCACATTTCTTTTTGATGATGAAGTGATGATTCACGGATGAAGTAGGAATGCGTATAGAGGAGAATTCAGGGCGCCCGTGCGCCGATAATTGCCCATTTGAATCGTGATAGTACTCACTGGTCGCCGGCGCTAAAATGGCGCTTGGCGCTAAAATGCGAAAACTTGGAGACTTGGACTGGACCCGTGAAGACGAAATGATATGGCGTATTTTATGGGCCCCGTGACAGGTTTATGGAGTGAGGAAGAGGTTGATATTGGGTTCTCATTACGCGTAACTCTATATGGAAAGTCGTAGGAAGCAGGAGCTTGAAATGAGGACGTCATGCCGTTGCTAGCTTTTTCGTCCTACGCTCAGTCCTCTCTTCTGCCTTCTTTTTCAGCGTTCTTCTCGTTTTTTTGGCGCCCTCGCACCAATTTCATCCCACGGTCAATGTCTGCGCGCTACTTGCGCCTTACACTCTGCTCAGAGATGTGCGCGCAGCGCTCTCCCTCGTCGACTTGCTGCGCTGACGTCCTCGGCGACTGCCCCTGCCGGACGTGCGGCCTGTTTCGTCGCCGACTGCAGCTCTCGCCTCTCCGGTTTGCAGGGCAATGCTGTCGTCTTCCCCTGTCTGTGTCCCTCCTCTCTCGCAGTGGTTCTTCCATCACAATACACAGTGTGCGTCGGCCGGCCGGCGCGGCCTCCCTCGTTCGCTCGGCGTCCGTCCGTCCGCCGCCGCCGCCGAGCGAGCGTCCCTTCGTTGTCGATTCCCCTCCCAAGCCATCCCACAGCGTTGTATAGCTTATCTGATGCACTGCTGAAGTGAGGGCTTCTGCAGTGGAGTCGAGTTGTTTGAGTCAGTTGTCGTCATCCACCCCATCTTTACTAGCATTGATTTTTTTTTCGTCAAAATGATATTAAATTAAGTTTGGTGTTAGAAAGCAGGTCATAACCAGCAGGCGCTTCTTGATGTGAATTGATAGGTTTTTCAGAATCAAAGCGGCTTAAGAAACTTGACGTATATGATTTCGTAGATGATTTCCTATATAAATTGCTAGACTAGGCTGTTATATTTTCAACGTTTGAGGTTTTTTCTTGTTAAATCTTATTAAAATGCCAGTTTTTGAGGGCTCTTTCTTCTTGCTGTTGCCCAATTCAATCAGTTGTGCCCTGTTTTTTGTAATTTTTACAGCCGCTATAATAAAACCACGATTCATGGTTCCGTTGTGTTGACGTTCCTATTGGGCGCCCTATTCAGTTGAGTGAAGCTAGGTCCTGTTGGGGACGTGTTGTGTTCGTCCTTCGTAACATTTTATGTCGCAACACGACGTCCGCTCTACGCTGGCGCTGACGTCAGCAGCATTGAAGGGTCAAACAGATGTCGGGGAAATAGGGGAGCGGGGGAGGGGATGTGGCGGGGAAAAGGTCGTTGAAAAGTGGATGGCCTCGTCAGGACAAGTAGACTAGATTGAGTAGCTATTTCTTTGAAGAAAAGAAAAACCGTGAAGGTCCCACCAGGTAGGTGTGACCTTGGCGCGTGGCTTTCCACGCTATTCGCCATCAGGTATTATCTCCGCTGCGGATCGCATGTACCGAGTTGATTGATGACGACTAGAATAGTTGGCGTTGTGCGTTTTATGTTAACCGATGTGGTCTATCACTTTCCCACCTTTTCCAATAGAGATACAGTTCTTACTGTGATTGTGTCTATACAGGGGCAGGAGGACGTACACTGCCCCCCCCCCCGCTCCCCTTGAGAGCTTTTCATTGTGAACTTTACGATACATTCTCTGTTCAGAAGTTCCGCCTGGCGTTTGTGCCGAAGCATCGGCTCAAATGGTTTGTGGTGGTAAATACCCATCTCAATCTGGTTTATAAGGTTGAATGGTAGTCATTTCTCTTTTCTTAGGCCCTTATCCCTCATGAGAATAAGCGTTAGCTTGTTATGGGACTGACAAGTGATCTGGTTAAGTGGTCGTCAGTATGACAACGACTCGATGTAGTGCAAGTTCTGAGCGCAGCCGAGGTGTTCAGGCTCCCTTAGCTACCACCGGCAGTCAATTATCCAGTCACGCTGTCATTTGTTGCGCTGATTGAGTGCTAGTTTTTCTTATATGCGAGAAAAAATGCTCGCTCCGGTGGGTAGTTCAAAGCATAATTAGAACTTTTGATGGGTGTAGTATATTTTCTGCTAAAAAACTCATTTACTTGGCTAAGTCCAAAAAATGCTTCAGCGTCACCCGTTGTGGAATTTCCGCAGTGAGTTCTCAGTAAATCCCATGAGAGCTGGTCAGACATTTTGGCTTAAGGCAAATATCGAAGACCAGAACTGCTACGTAAGCTTGCCAAGGAAGTTGTGAACGATCGAAATGACCGTAGTTCTATTCCATGCGATGGCAAAATTTTTGCAATGAGGTTGGTCCTTCCAGATTGGTGCGATAGGGCCAAGGTTAAATGTTATATTCGTAATTTCGTAATCAGGGCCGGCGGTATCCCTTAGGCCGGTGTTAGACTTTGCAAATCGAGCGATTCGGTACCAGCGATTCGCTAGCGTCCGCGGTCGCGTTGCGCTACCATCGAATCGCGTGAATCGCTAGTAGCGAATAGCTTGATTCGCAAAGTCTGACCTCGGCTTCGGATCTTTCCATACCATAAAACCAACACAGCGTTCACAACAACGTTGACCATCCATGACTTTCTTGGCAGGTTCAATAGCAGTTTTGGTCTCCACATTTGTAACCAACTTTCCAGGCTCTATCGATTTACGAGGTGCAATCGAAGTCTCATAGGTAGTTAAACCCTCTCTGGTTATACTTATTTGCCAGCTACTTTGAGATCGCTTCTTGTTCCCCGTCTCCTCAAT
>MU896501.1:0-11742 GCA_036418205.1 Ostertagia ostertagi | reverse complement strand
GGTCCTTAAGAAGTTCATGGTAGCGCCGTAATTTTGGACATGTTTTGCATTCAAAACGTGAACGCTCAACCTCTGGCGCTCTAAGCAGCGGTATCATTTGGTGAAACCGAAAAATCCTGATGCAGCGCCTGCCCCTGGTTAATGCCTGGTCAGGGAGCTCAGGTTCCGGTAAGAAACTCCACAATGTGACTCCACGGACACTACTACTCTGCGTTGCGGGTGCAATCTCATACCCGTGACACGTAAAAAATATCCGCGCCCAAGACGGCACCTCTATGATTCGCGGGCGCATGGTTCCGACCACACGCGTGATCGCTCATTATAATGCCAACGGAAAAATTTTTCACGTACATTTCATGTCCTGCTTCTGAGTAACACAAATGAAAGCTGAGTAATTGAAGAATGAAATCCTTACACGTCAAAATAGTACATGCTCACGGCTCCAGCTATGAACAGTCTTTGACATGCCATAAAAAATTCTGTTACCCAAACGAAACCGATGAACTGGTAGAACATCATGAGCCTGAAAACACTTCTTACCATAAGCAAACCTCACGGCGCACTTTCACCATTTTTGCTGGTTATAATATCATAAAAGCATCGAAATTGTGGTTAATAACGTACTTTGTTGTTCGCGTCATATTCGTCTCTATTACTAGTATGCTATCATCTTTGGTATTTCCATTTGTAACCTTCCTGCTTACCATGTCACCTGAATCAGAGTTTAGGAGAGCGCACATGAGGCAATTGCAACACTAAAAGATAGCAAACACAAGAACAGCGTGCAAGCGTTAAATAGAGCGATACATCTTACCGTACCTGCAGTGAATAGCACGAGCACTACACTCAATGTATAAACGGCAACCATGAGTATGAGAACAGCATTGAGGAGCGGCTGTAACAACAGAGAAGGCATCGCAGATAGTGCCTGAAACAGTTCGCAACAAAAACTTCCCATTGTGTGTCAACTTAGCTCTCTAATCAAAAACAGAAGAACTGAATTCATTAAACAGTACAAACCAATGAAGCTCCTTTAAATAATCGAACGAGCTTTTTACCGCGCGGTAGCACACAGCAAAGAATCGAAACGATGAGAATCTGAAACGGGACCCCATAGAGTTCACGCACGCAATTAAATACACTTGAGATAAATTTCATGTTACGATGTAAGGAACTAACGCCCATTCCTCGAAGGAAATGTTGGCGAGTCTACAAGAGGTGACATAATTTGTTTCTCGTTCATACAAAATGAGGTACATTATTATGAATCAGATTTCGTAATGGGAACAATCAGAAGACAGTAATGTCCTACTTTTAATCCTATAGAGCTGGTCACTCAACCATTACGGATTGAGGAATTCCGGAGCCATGTTCGGCTGCTAACCGGCTGCCACCACCTTACTATCTGTTTGAATGAATTACACTGCGTTCATCCTTATCAATCTTAATTTTTGGATAAAATCTATAAGCAAGAACAATTTCGTTGAGAGTTCCTCGACATTTTTTGCTCTTAGGCTGGTCTTAGGCTGGTGTCAGAGTCCGCGATCCGTCGCAGGTTTCGCTGATTTTCGCGATTTTGCGCGATTCACGCGATTTTCGCGATTTGCGCGATTTGCGCGATTTACGCGATTCACGCGACGGGTCACGGAAATCACAAGTGCCCGATCAATACTGCAAAATGTTCTCCAATCCTGGCTTCGCGCAAATTGCGAAAACCAGCGAAACCTGCGACGGATCGCGGACTTTGACACCAGTTTAAAGATCAAATTGAAAGCGTTTTCTGCAAGGTGTTTTACAAGGTTTTAGGAAAAAATTGTTCTCAAAAAGTCCTAGACGTGGCAAAAAATAAATATCTTCAATCAGATGAGAGTAATCCAGGGAATATGGAGATTTTTGAGGGGGTTTTTCGTACACAGTTATATTAATTATTCACATAAAGGATCACATCTCTATCACAATAAAATGGAGTGATTCACTGACCGAAATAACTGTCGAACCAAGCCCGACCCCAAGGAGAGTCAGCATACTAGTGTCCTCAAAGTTGAATAAGGCATCCAAACGAACGCCCTCAAACAACACGGCTTTGGTCAAGCGCTGTGGGCTTGAGGGAAGCAGTGCAGTCGTTGTCTCAAGCTCCATTGGTTCAGTGGAATTTGTAGATTCGACAGAACTTCTGTAGACTCGCCAAAACGCGTACCATATACCTCCAGAAAATCCTGAATATTACTGAAAAGAATACTGGATTTTTTTCCACGAGAAACTATTACAGATCCAGGCAATGATTAAAAAATCAAATCGTAAAATACAGGGGCAGAACCCATTACACCCTTTCCATTTTTCAACAGGTAAACGTTCTCGGAGATGAGATCATGAAAGCCCATACATTGGTAGCGAGAATAAGAAAAATACAGCCGCGACTTACCGACAACGATCACCACGACCGCCAAGTACACAAAGTAGATGATTGCAGCCGCGAAAAACCGCAGAAGTACAACAGAGAACAGCGACAAAGCTGGAAATATTATTTTTTAAGAAGCACCGCATATACTGCACGGAGAGTGATAAAAGAAAAAATGTCAAGAAAGTTCCTGAGAAGGAATCTTCTTCAAAATAAGGTTCATTTGCAGTGGAAATCCACCTACCTAAAGCTAGAAAACACACTTGCGGCAGATAAGGTGAGGTGTCAATAAGATCATGTAGAAAGCCGCGAACAAAGTCTATCTCAAGCACCTTAATGACACCCCATTCACAATGTAAAAAACGATTGCTCGAGAAACTCACCTTATTGAATAAATCTTTACCAAAACTCAGCAGATCTTCAGGAATGCAGCGATTCAGGATATCAATACTTAAAGAGGATTTCTAAGCAATATTACTAGATAAATTTGGGCTAATTTTGTAAAACTGCGTTTCACGTCAAAATTTGCCCTTGCCCTGCGTAAGCTTTGAAACTTTTACCTTTGCAAGACTGGAAGCCGTGGGCACACTCCAAAACGAGGAGCACGATCAATGATGTTCAATGCCGAGTTATAATCAACACATAAGCTATTATTATGGTTCACAGCTAGAGCATGAAATTTCTGAAATAGAAAACGCGTCGTCAGATGGAAACAAAGATGATCTTAAGTCACAAGGTAAATTATTTAATGTCACCCGATTATTCCTGTCTAATTGACGAATCATGAGCTTATTTAATGATTTAACAGTAAAAGTAATCAAGCATCCCACCCTGCACATAAAACTCCCGGCGTTGTCACTAAAGGCTGGTTCAGAGTCCGCGATGGCGAAGACATTTGCACCGGCGCCGTCTTTCGCTGCGTACCTCTGGCAAGTTGCCATTCGCTGGCCCCGCCCCCATCTCGATCGATGGCTACGATGCACCGCACGCGCCAAAACCAAAGATTTGTCTTTATTTTTGCTACTATTCGCTACTTCTACACATATTCGAAAGCTTTTTTGCTACTATTCACTACTTCTACACCTATTCGAAGCCTACGACCTCGTGACCGAGAGGATATTCTGACAACTACTGCAATTCATCTGATTTTGGAATTCCGAACTTACTTTCCTTGAACAAAGGATTTATTTCGGAAACTACTGTTATTCAACTGGTTCTACAAATATTCACTACTACTATCCGTAATGCAGGTGCTTTGACTGATATTCGCAAGTGATATTCTCGTCCTTCAGCTGCTTTCACAGGCTTTCACAGGTCACAGGTATGGAAATCACAGCTTTAAGTTTTTCAAATTCTTTTTGGTGCAATCGACCACCTCATCTGAATGATTGGTTACTAATTTGTGCGGTGTTTTTCCTTTCCATTATTTTCTCTCAACTGTCTATTTTGTGCTAGTATTTGATGCTGATAACCTGTGAGATTTCACACCTGTGATTTCCATCGTTCTCAATGTCCCTTTATTCCGGCAGTTCCACATACGATCTGTTATCGGGTCTAACAGATGTGGTCACTCGATTCCGAAGAGTGAACCTTCTGTTATGGCAACGAGACCAGGATCGAGATCAGCTTTTTTGAACATATCCCTCAGTCTACAGTAGGCGTCATCTCTGGACCAACAAGCTGGTCCCAACTGGAGGTGTTGAAATGAATGGTGTGAATAGCTCGCGGTTATTTCGCAAGCTAGGAATTACATCTTCTTTTGACAGCCCATAACTATCCAGCTACAGCCCATGCCAATTCTCTTCCTAATCCTGCTCCTGCTTCAGTTCATGCCACCTCTTTTTTAATTACCACCGCATACTCGTTCATTTGGTGTATATAACAACAATTTATTACGTTTGTAAAATCTATCTACCAGGAAATGTCAAGTTCTCTATGGACATGTCAGCTGTGCAATAAAGTTATGTTACGGAAGAGTCTCTACTCCCATCTCCGAGTGGTGCACCTCTTGACCAACGAGCAAGTAGAGGTAGTGAAGGCTGATGTGAGGCGCCAAGCAGCACAATTGAGTGAAACTGAGAGAAGAGATGTTGTCTGCCCGTTATGTGAGGAGTGTTTTGTGGACCAAGAACTACTTGCCAATCATTGTAAAGAAGAGCACGAAGAAGACGGAGCAGAGGGAGAGGCACAAGATTACACAGTTTTCACTCTCAACTTCCGCAGCAAGCAAGAGTTTGACGTAAGCTCTTCAAACGTGTTTGGTAATTGTACTTTAACGAAATTACCGTACTTTTTGGAAAACAAGCACTACAGGAATGGCTAGGATCGGCATCGGCAGCAACATGGAGGAGTATCATTCCATACGCGCGACAGTTCGCGCTCCTATGGAACAATTTATTTAAGGTAGCTGTGAACTCATTTTATTTACTTAATCCAATATTTGCAATAAATTACTTTATATCAGATGCAACAGGGCAGGAAGATACATTAGAAAGACGGAGACTCAGGCTACACACACTAAGAAAGATGTGTCGCACTGTTCCTGTTTTCTTAACGTGAAAATAGAGGATGACGGAACTGTGAGTGTGAAAGGATGCCTGGGACACGTTGGCCACAAAGTTGATCCTGCCCTTTTACGTCTCACGCAAGAACAGCAAGTTTTCCTGAAAGGGATGTTAGAAGGTTGTCAGTTAATGTAGAAAGCTCAGTGTTCGCCGTGACTCTGAATAATCTTTCTTTTCAGAATTTTCGCATGACTACATCATTAAACGCCTCAGAAAGGACTTCTCAGCCACTACATCAAGACTATACTACGTGACCAAAAAAGATCTTTGGAGTCTTGTGGAGCGATTTGGATTGAGACCTGGACACCGTCATAAAGATGACATGCAGTCTTTGAAGGCAAGACAAGAAGAGGGAAATCCAGACGACGGAATCAGACTCCTAGAGCTAGCTGAGGACCCTTCGGGAAGGGGATTTCGCATGAGTGAGGACTGTTACACATGAAATGAACTTGTTCATAGATAAACATTGTTTTCAGTCATCATCATCACCTCTAAGCAAGTAGAATGGTTGAAGAAGTTTTCACATCGCGGTATCTCCGTTGATGATACGCATAATGCCACCCGATATAATCTCAAGCTTGCGACGGTGACAGTGTTGAACGAGAGGGACACGGGCGTTCCAGCAGGTAGGTGACTTCATTTACTATTCAGATTTCTGAACTAACGACAATATTTAAGCCTTCCTACTCAGTGGGACCATGACTTCTGCTGATGTAGAGAAACTCTTTCTCGCGATCCAAAGCGTGATGCCCGAATTCAACCCTAAGCAAATAGTCACCGACGAAGCGCCATGCTTTTACAATGGTTTTCGTTCGGGTGTTTCCTCATTCGCAGGCCAAACTGCACTACTGCAGATGGCACATTGAGAAGACGTGGCAGAGAAACGCTAATAAATTAATCAAAGAAGTTTGTGATCTTAATATTAGTGATGCGATATGTAATCTATCCTTTTCTGAGACTTCATAAACTATAGTTTCAGCCTCAAATCCGTAATAGACTGAAGATGAAGCTGAGAGATCTTCTCAAGATAGAAGACTTGCCCACGTTCCAACAAAAGTTTGGTGAAATTCTCGCGTTCCTTTTCGAGTCGAGGGCCAGGGTCGGATGGAGGATTACCTGAGGCGGAACTATCTGGGTACAAGTTGATTTGAATGTGGTAATTTATCCTCACTTAACGGAAACCCTTTTAAGATAGAACGCCGACGTGGGCATCATTCTCGAATCAGGGTGCCATAATGGACACCACCATGATTAGTGAGAGGTGGCACTTGCGTTTGAAAACGGAGTTTCTTCACAGAAACGCTAACGCGAGAGCAGACTGTTTGGTGGACCTTCTTATTAAGGCCGTGGAAGAGATGTCGAAGTCTGATGAAATCAAGGTATATCACACAATTTAATAACTTAACTAAATAAGGCATCACTTTCTTAAGGCTCGTCGTCGGCTGGCTGAGTCCTCCTACCGCGTCCAACAGACCACCATATGCCACCGCCAGGCCATGAAACTTTTTCTTCCATTTCCTGATAGAATCTGCCTACTGAGCACAGACAAATGGCAAGTACTTACAAGGCAACCTGAGGGACCCTACATGTACATTACCCATGTACAGCGGCGTGGCGACTGCGAATGCAGTGACGTTGCAGAGGGGAACGTCCACTGCCCCCTCTGCGATGTCTGCCCGTATGCATGGTCCTGCTCCTGCACGGACAATCGTGCAGGAATTAGTTGTATGCATCGCCACGCCGTGATGCTTCACTGTCAGCCTCCCAATAGGGCGGCATTTAGAATCACTGCGGAAGCAGCAACTGAGGAAGGTGTACCTGAGGATACCCCGGACCAAGTACTGCACCATCCTCGGTGGAAATAAGCGCCGCTCAGGAAAGAAGGGAGCAAAGAGATCAACTGAGAAGCTCTATCAATATGGTGAGCAGAGAGGAATTGCAATCATACTTGATAAAAAACGAAATTTTCAGAAAGTATCTGTGCTTCAAACTAATGTGAATGCATTAGTCAACACAGATACCGAGGAGGCAAAAGAAATGCTTTTGGCGATCGAGGACTTGGTAGATGAAGCCTCGAAAATTTATCTGACACCTTTGACAGGGATAGCCGTGCGACCAGAGCAAGCGAAACATGGAGGGAAACCGAAGCAGTCAAAAGTACAGCTCTACACAGTGAGTTTTTCCAATTTCATGGTCATTGCATCCAATTTTCATAAACAAGTTGCAGCGTAAGCAAAGCCGTGTTGCGAAAAGCGGTCCATCACATGACGGTTCTGGCAATGATGGCGAAGAGTCTCGAGAATAACATAGTAATGAATAATGCACAATGAATAATAAAGTGTTGTCAATCTCTCAATGTACTATTGTGTTCAACATAGAAAGTCAAACTATGAAATAGACATGTACGGAGAGAAATAAGTTTTACTAATTCATGGAACAGTTATGGATGCCGGTACAAACTGAAATGAACACAACTCACAGAAAGTTTGGTTACAATTCACTTCACACCGACATACCACTCAACATATTTGGGGCACACAACGAAACTTACCTGAATGAAGAAGCTGTGCACAACTTGGAATAATTATATGCCAGAAAGAATAGAATTACAGACCGACAGAAGTAGAATAGAATAGGGTTAGCAGGTGTTGAATAGGATTACTGGGAGGAATAGCATTGAGTAGACCACAATAAACAAGACGGTGATGCGAGGTTTGGCAGTCTTCCCTTTATATTCTCGATTTTGGCGCGCGTAACATCGCAGCCATCGATCGGGATGGGGGCGGGGCCAGCGAATGGCAACTTGCCAGAGAGGTACGCAGCGAAAGACGGCGCCGGCTCAAATTCGTTCGCCGTCCGCGTACGGCGAGGTTCCGCTGATTGTTCCGAGTTGTGCGTTTCGCTGATTTCGCGAAACGTGCGACGGATCGCGGACTCTGACACCAGCCTAAACGGGTCACATTCGCGGTAAAGTCACAGATCTTCGGGAAAATAGGAGCGGATTGTGCAAGAAGAGCCAATCGGGAAGGGTGGCAAAAAGGAATGGTGGAGTGTTAAGGGAGCTATTCGAGGGAGAAGTCAAAGATGTCACCCCAGTATAACTTTTGCTGGTGATTTTCGTTTGTTTTCGTGATATTTATGCAGCATGTTCGTCGGGAAGGATGTTCTTGGAATCATTTTTATTTCTCGCTAGCCAATGCACGGTATGATATTGACCGCTTTTTGCTTGAGAAAGCCTGCCCCGACCATGTGAGCTGGGTTTAGCTCCTCTATGTCGTAGAAAATTCACGTGCACACTCACGAATTTCAGCTAGTCATCGTTCGAAGGAAAAATCAAGTAAAAATAATGATGCGACAAGAAAATAGCCAATTCTCTCTTTTTCAGATGTGTAAACCTCTTGAGATTCAGAGTCTGCTCGTTGAATGGACGCAAATCTGTGCGGCATTCTTCTAGCTACAACCTAATCCCTAATATCTCTAAACAAACCGTTTTGAATGAAATAGTAGTGAAAATATAATAGACCCAGTAGGCAAATGTAAGAGTAGCTAGGAGAGAATCAAAATTTTTCGTTTCTGAGAGACTTTCTGAATAAAATGACATAAAATTACCTCCGTAACTAGTAATGGTCTGATCGGGACACCTACGCACGCAAGCCCATATCGTGTCGAAAGCTCTTGAAGCGTTCAGAGGGAACATGAACCTGCAATCCACACTCCGTTACCATTAATGAGATAAGCCTTAAAATCGAAAGCTGGATGGTAGAAATCCAAAATGAGAAGATCTGTATGAAAAGCACGGTACAGTGAACAAAATGCACCCAAGCAATTCTAACGAATACAGGGACGATGCAAAGTTCAAGTGAGTCGACACTTCTATGTGAACACGAAAAACGTGGTGGCAACAAAAAATAAGCCAAAGTTCCGCGCATTCGCCTACAAGACCGTAACAACAACAAAAACAAATTAATAATTAACACATTCGTTGCGTCGTGGTGAAATCTGCCGACAGCTGGCGTTGTCTGTATTCTCAACCACATCTCATTGTGAGCCGAAATGGATAAAAAATCACCTTCTATCAGTCATATTCTGTCCGGAAAATTCAAACTGCTTCCTTGTTTCGGTACCGTTCGATCGAATCCAAATTGGTTCATTATTGCGTCCACAAGTATTTCCAAAGCTGTCTGACCCGAATATGATGCGGTACGTGTCACCGTGCTCCAAGGCGTACCAGGCAATGCAACCCTAAAATTACCATTCCAAGGGACAATTTTTCGCTCACTACGTCCAGATGATGTTTCATAGGCAGCGATTCCGATAATTCGGTGTTGACAATTTTAAGGCGGATGTGCCAAATGGTGTGGCATCAAAAAAGAAACCAGAACAGTCCGAACCCACGATATGTACTCCATTATTTAATCGGTTAATCTTTTGTTAAGCGACTTAACACATCGACACATTTGAGGACATGGTTAACGAGTTCTCACTTTTTCGCACACCTCGTTTGGACATTGAGCGCGGTGGCGTCTCACCTATTCATGTGTTTTCGTATGCGTATGCAACGGGTTCTTCCAATTTGCTTGCTTATTTCATGGCATGGACATAGCATAAGCTGTACGAAGTGGGTCACGGTCATGTGTGATCAAATATGCTCCAGTTTAGCAGAGAAGTTTTTCAAGCACAGCGAAATTGGCAGCTCGGTTCATCCCTCGTTTTCTTCCTATTCTGATGAACATGTCAGTGAAAAAGGTAGTGGTGTAAATAAACTAAAAGGGATAGAAAGATATATGTTTCACTTGACACATCCACATCGAAAATAGTTTTGGCATCCACTACAGAGAAAAGGACTTAAATTCCAATTTTCTTTACCATTTCACGTTTTTTGATCGGAATTTCGCTACTATATCTTCGATTACTTTCTACGCATTGAATATTGCTGAAATGGTTTCGTACTTTGAAGCTTCCCAAGGTTATCGTTCGAAATTTACGGGTGTGAGGTGTGACGGCCGCGCTCGCAAAAGCGCCCTTGTCCCACGCGGTGCAAAAACCCAAAACGCGCGATGTCATCAATGTGTTAGGATATCTTACTAGGGAATAATACACGGATAGAAGATACCACTTGGCAAGATTACGAGACATGACTAGTTGTTATGAATTTCACTTCCAATACGGAAATTGAATGATAATCATAATTTTATCGTGAATTTCAACAGCCAGCCTGGAGACGAGGGAGCTTCGGAGAGGGAATGGTAAAGCAGTTTGGCTGAGCAAAAATTGTGTTTTACTACACTTTTCGCCGCAAAACGCCCGTCCTAGTTTTTCTCTCCACCTGGCTATCACTTGGAGTGATACTTCAATAGTGCAAATTCACTTAATTGTGCTAACCTCGTCTAAATTTCATTAGAAATGCGAATAGTTACATAATTGAGCTCATTTTCCATCGAAAGCTTGTCTGAGTTCAACCTTTCACTGAACCTTATCTCTTCACAACAGAATACTGTATTTTTGTGGTTTGAAATGATTCAGGTCAGGAACAATTCCATTCATGATCAGTTACTCTTCGAACATTTAGCAATCATAATTTTCACCTGGTTTCACCCTCTGAGCTCCCCAATATTTCCACTGCATATTGAACCTTTCCGAGCGAATCAACGTTCAACATTCTGTGATGCACGCGGAACGGCGAGAAAACAGCTAAATTCTTTGCAATGATTGATCGCTTGCAGGGCTCAGGAGCGACGGGAAAAGAATGCAAGGAATAATTAGAGTGACGACAGATTAAGACAACTTTCACACAAATCACCAAGAGTGACGACAGACTGTCGTCACTCTTGGTGATTTGTATGAAAGTTGTCTTGATTCATACAAGCTAAGAAAACCCACTCAGTTTGACCAACACGAGAGATAGTTCCTATCATACCTTAACGTTTTCTCTGTTGAAGCTTGAACATACAAACATATTTCAAAGTAAAGCCGGATGCGTAGAGCTCTTCAAAGAGACTATTTACTGAGCTCATTTTCTTCCATTCACACAGCTGACATCAAGCAATGATGATTACGCTTGTAGGCGTAAACCTTTGAAAAGTCACTAGGAACTACTGGAAACGATCTCGTATCAAGCCTGCCTCAAAAGAGAACGAAAGGAAACAATAACTCACCAGACCTCCACAAAAAATCAGGAAGAGAACTAGAAATGAACAGTCAGTGCACGACCGTCTGCCTTTCTGAAAAAATCTAGTACTCCTCTAATTCTGGAAATTCGCAAATCTCTTCAACTTAAAGTTTATCAATTTCTTGCTAGCTTTTCACAAGAAATTAATACCCTTCAGAACTTCCAAAAATAATTGGGTGCTATACAAGTAGGGTGGGCACGCCGCATTTTTTGAACAGAAATGTATGTAAGTGGGACTGCTGCCCGCTACTATACTGTCACGAGAATCGGGGAATTCGTGAGCCAGGGGGAGTGTAGCCAATCTAGGGGGTGGGGGTGAGGGCAGTCACTTGACATGCGTGAAAAGCTGGGCGTGCCCACCCCACTTGTATAGCACCTAATTGATTTCCTTCAGAAATGTTTTAAAATCTGAGATACAATAAAAAACTAACATGCAGCAAATCTTCGTAATTTTCAGCGGATGCATCGCCCACACAGCAACAATTGAGACAACACATTTACGCAGCTCTTCCGATTCTCTGGAATGATTTCGTCCGGAAATACATCACGGAAAATTGATCATCACATGGCCTATGGCCGATGTCACAGTTTACGAATCTCTCGATTCGCAA
>MU896500.1:0-13881 GCA_036418205.1 Ostertagia ostertagi | reverse complement strand
TACATGAAAAGTGTTTAGTTTATGGCTAATTATTTCAAAAGATCAATGAAAAAATAAATCAATAGATCAATAAATAAGCGATGGAACACCAAAAATCGTAATATTATAATTCTGAAGAAGAAATCAAATAGTGGTCCCTGCCACTGCGCGGGACTAGTTTTCGGAAAAAGAAAAAATATTCAAAGTCCAAAAATCAGAAAATTATAATAACGAAAGCAGGGTTGATAAGAATAGTTGGACCTCCGTATAGTGCGCAGTGGCAGGGACCACTATTTGATTATGATGTGGTCAGTGATTGATCAGATTTCTGATCCAAAATTGAGGACCTCATGACACACATAGTTTGACAGCGGTAATAAAATGGAACACGTTGCATGACAGAATTGATTTATGTCAAGCTTAAAGAATTATCCCTCCATTTAAAATTAATTCTTCAACGGGTACAATTCTGAGAACGTATCACACAGATTTCAACAACGGCTGATTCCATAAATCATTGTGTAAGCCGACCACGTGCTTGAAGATCTCTGAAGTTCAGAAGCAGGACAAATGCGTGGTGCACTGAGTTCCGACTAATTAGTTTATCAGCTAAAAGCGGATTCCTCGTAGCAAAAATAACAGCTCGATTGGGTTGGAACATCGTAGGTGTCTTTTGATTTGTTAGTAGAAAAAAAGGAGAAGCAACCGTGGAAAGCCAACCATATCTCCTCCATTGTTCAGTGGTTATCCATTGAATAAAGTTTATTTCGAATAAGAAAGAATCGGCATCGAGGTGAGAGAACAACAGACGGTACGAGAGAGTACACCTTCCAGGGAGACACAGGTATCGCAAAGATGGCGTGATCGGATCCATGGGGCGTGCGTTGACGCAAATCCTAAGCCCCTAGCAGCCTCTTCAAGCGTTTTGAGTCGCGGGAATGACTTTTTTCTGGGACTGTGGACCCAGCGATCCTACTTAGGGAGATATTGGTCCAATGATGTGAGCGCGAGATGCGCCTTTCAGACTATCGTTGTTAGCTCAAAAAAACAAGCCAGTATCAAAGCAACGGTCGAAAAATATATTTTTCACATATTGTTCAACGTTTCGTCTTCAAGGCCTGACAATATTCACAGTCCAGGGTTCCAGTTCGGGGGGGGGCACTCCATTGCTATCTTATCCGTAGTACTAGAGAGCAGTTCTTTGGGCTATCGAACACTACGGATAAGATAATAAGTGAACGACTCATTTCGAGCGTACTTTTGATAAGGACCGGTGGATGTCCTACATTCCACACTACCTGCCCACATCCCATCCACTTTTCTGCACAGGTGATCCACCCTGGAGCTCCTGCACCCTTAGCCCTTTGCGGAGGTGTCCTTTCTCCTGGTCCAGGACCGTTCCCTTGGGTCATGGCAGGCGGAAATGTGAAAACGTTTCAGGGTTTCTCACCCATTACACCAATATTTATCAGAAGTCTACTTTAAATGAGTCGATTACGTGTCGTGAGCCCTCTAATCCTTATCTTGAGTATTGGAGAAAAAATGGAGTGGCCCCCCCGAACTGGAGTTTCACCATTTTCACATATTTCAACGATTTAGTCAAAAATATCCAATTGACCACGTAATTTTGAATACGAAGCTGGGACGTAAAACAAACTAAATTTATTTTAAGAAAAAATACCATCCAGCTGGGGGTTTAACTAAAAATAAATGAATTCTGGTCATCAATAAATCAAAGAAATTATCCGACAGGTTGATTCAATTGAATGAAGAGATAATAAAAACTAAATCAGGTGAAAGCTCCCGCGAAAATGAATGAAAAGCCAGGGAATAGCTAATGCGAAATAAGAACAGGAAAATGAGACGAAGAAAGGAGGATGAAAAATGCAAGACTCGTGAAAAAAAAGAATTATTGCGATGGCACAGCTGCTCTACCTGATTTAAGCAGCAAAATTATCGCGACTCCATATCATTGAGCGAGAATATTGCCTAAAAAACCTCAAGTTCGAAAAGAGAAGGGACACTGCTTGCGGAACGGATCTGAGGAACCTTATAGGAAAACAGAACTTAGGAGAATAAACGAATCGCCAGCGTGAAGATTTGAGATTACCTATAGAGTAAACTGTGATTCATCCAATTTCTGATGGCAACTCATTGCATGCGCACTTCGCAAAAAGTTTGTCTGTTAGGCTTCACATCTACCATTCATTTCTTATTCAGTTGCAGTTGGCTGAGCATAACTTCAACAACTAGGAATCGGAGCATAAAATGATGCTTGCGCATATAAGAACGCTCAGGAGAACCTATATAAAATCATAATATGCACACATATCAATTCTCAGAATCGCCAGTATCAAAAATCAAACAATAAAAACTAAAAACATCAAGCGTTAGCGCTATCGCTTAACGACAGAGGAAAAAATCAATTCAATTTTCCGCGTCGGTGATTCGTCATTGATTTTTAACGACACTAACCAGGTGAAAATGTTGTACGTAAAGTCGACTGTATGTACCGAAGATAGAAACGCAGAACAGCTAAAAAAGATAGTATGCCTGACTTCCAAGCAAATTCTAATAATAATAATAATAATAATAATAATAATAATAATAATAATAATAATAATAATAATAATAATAATAATAATAATAATAATAATAATAATAATAATAATAATAATAATAATAATAATAATAATAATAATAATAATAATAATAATAATAATAATAATAATAATAATAATAATAATAATAATAATAATAATAATAATAATAATAATAATAATAATAATAATCGATCAACTGGTTAGTGCAACGGGAATAACCAATGAAAAAGATGAATGAAACTGGAAAGTACATATAACGTATAGTTACAGCCAATCACAACAATCGATAAAATATTATTACTGCTGATACGTTGGATTTATCGATTAAACATCCAAGCTGGAGTTTGATTGATGAGCTCTTGATCGATGGCTTGTGTTTGATATACTTTAAACAAAGTAACGAAATCGATCACAATTATGAACGAATTGAGAACAACGAAAGCGAAGAAAAATCGATAGTTTTGACACAGCACAAATATTGATTGATTGGCAGGACAAAATGTGGCAGGTCCTGCCACGACACATACCTGCTGTAATTCGTTGTCGGATTCGAGTGCGTCGAATACGGCGGCTCCTACTAACAGATACGTGAGTGTGCACACGATCAGTGATAACGTACGTACGTTCTGACGTTTCATTCCACATCAGGATCACGATCCCGATGTGAGAGGTGTGTGGGTGGGCGCTATGTGGGTGGGCGACGACTGTTCGAGGTGGTCGGTACAGATTCAGATCAGGAGCAATAATCACTGAGAATAACCCAAAAGCTATCAGGCCAAGGCTTGGCCAGAAGTCAGTAACAGTAGCAATAACGGTAGAACAGCGACGATATCGGCATAATGGCGAACAATCAGCTGAAAATATATGTGTATAGGCGTGATACACGCGTGTATCACACTACAGACAATAGAGAAATCAACAAGGAAACAGTGCAAGGATCCGCGAACGGGGCGAAGCGATTGTGACGTATGTGTGTGTGGTGTGTGATGTGTGTGTATAAGTTCGGGTTGTGTCTGCCCGCCCTTTGACACAGCAACAGAGCGCAGAGCTGGCTGCTGGCTGGCTGCCGCCGTCGACGTTGCCCTAGCCCGTGGCAGCGTCTCAGAATAGTGTGTAATGGGTGGAGACCGGCGGGGCACTCAGGGCGGATACGCCCCGAATCCCCTTTGAAAAGAGCACGAACTGGCGGATGAATCCTTCGCCACAGCATTAGCAGACATCTGTGCTCCATTATGGATGAAAGTCACTAAAATGAGTTCAGCAATTGATTCGAATAAAAAGCCTTGGTATACCATGCACTACAGCCCCATGCGGATTTGTAAATAATTATGATCTAACATCCCGATCTTGGATTGATATCTCTGTCGTGCTAATCCTGGAATAATTTCAGAAGGCTCTAGCCATGGCAATACGTCAGATGATCCATTATCAGATGATAGAGCTGGGGGGGGGGTGGGGGGGGGGGAGGGTCTCTCTGACCTATTGGCAAAGTATATAGTTCAAATTTCGAAATACGCAAGTTATGCTCACCTGGGATGAAAGAGTGACTGTTAATGAATGTGTTCCACCTAGCGGATACCTAATCACACTTGAAGCAACTGTTCCATATGGAAGGGCTAGTAAGAATACGCTGGAAGCGCATCTTCCTGAGAGAGAGCCCATTATAACGATGTCTCCTTGTATTCCTTTTTGAAGCAAAAAACTCATACCCATTTTGTAATGTTTTTTGTTGTTTAGAGCCAAATCTGCGTACCGGAGGTAAAGATATTCATAAAATGTACCAAATTTGTGATTAGTATATGCCCCCCCCCAAATTACAGCACGGTATAGACATAGGCATTCATAACGCTCTCCTAATCTGAATGAATGGAATACATGCGCATCATCATCGGTTTGAACACCCATGTCCATCTTCTTCATTCTTTTATCTTGGTAGATTATGTACCTCGATCAGGCTCAGTTTGTTACAAAAGCACCTAACACACATGCCTTACAAAATATGAATTAAGTGCGGAGGCATGGCTCTTATGAACGTGCAATGCCCTAGCGCTTTACCCTTTGTAGGCCTGAAGCGGCTCATATCGAGCTAAAATTGCGCCGATCTGTCTTCTTGATGCGATCATGCTCACATGGCTGCTGATGAAGCTATGATTGAATCGTGGTCAAACTATCGGCACCCCTCTCACGGAATTATTCATGGGTCGAATGAACACGTATTTTAGGGCTACAGAATTTACTCGGTATGCTCCGGCGCGCTATCGCAAATATAGGGGGCATTATGCAGTCTTGAAACTGCGTAAGAGGACTTTTTGTTGAAAACAGGATTAAGCCTCAGGCGGGAGTGGAAGGACCAAGGCGTGTAAGCCATTTTCGTTTTCCCCGAAGCCTGGGCCCCTCTAGGCTTAGTCCTGGAGGATGCCCCCGTATACTGCGATAGCTTCTAGTGCATTATGACTGCTTATAGCAAGCACCTCCTCGCCACAATTAGTCATCGTATAATTTCTTACAGCACCAAATATCGGCGAGCTCACGCCATTAGAGAGTTAAAGCAAAGCAAATTTAAAGCATTTATTAGGAACAATTTTCAATAACTGCTGTAAGCAATCAATCTACAAGGCAACTATACCGAATACACAATACTTAGAAAAGTTCTACTACAACTGGACTGGTGTCCAACAGCGGTCAACAGTCAACAAATCAGCAAGCCAGTAACAATACCATTGTATTAACAGTGAGCTGTGTGAAATAATGTGCGAATATGGCTACTTTCCCACTTCAGCCATGCCCATGAGTGTGCGACACAAAATGGGTATTGATTTTACGCGTGTACACAATCAAGATCATAAGCTTAGAGAGCGGTCCATAGTGCAAAGGCAGCATGAGTGAGCTATATTCTCTACACCTGAAATCCACAACAAGTCGTTCTCATCGTCGATAATTGTCCATCAACGGAAAAGCCTTCTTCTCCTCCGAGTTGGAGTGGAGGTCTCCAGTGAAAATCCCTAGAATTGAAATGATTACGGTATTCAAATAAGTGAAAAGGAACCAGAAGTTGCCATTGCAGAACCTACCGTTTCCACGTCGGTCCAAACAATCGACGGCTGTTCTGGTGGAGAATGTCGTACCATTCTCACGGATCGAGCCATAGAACCGTCTTGCGACTCTACAGGCCCATCTTGGTTCTGTTCACTAGAGGTGAGGTCATCCAGATTACTCAGCACATCGGCAGTATGGTCATGCTCGGCCGTCGCGATGCGACGTCGCGAATCGAGTCGCGACTGCCGTCGAACATTCTCCACTTCGTCGTCACTCGCGATGAAATCGTTCTCTTGACGATGATTCTTCTTCGGCATCAGGACATTTTGATCCATTCTGTAATGGAACTGCGTTATGACTCTACTGTAGAAAACGCGAAGCGTTTGTCGTTATAACAACCTCTGTCAAGGATGCGCCATGCATTTGACTTCCATTCAGAATCGTGATAGCATTTGAATGCGCACCTAGCCAATGCAATGACAAACGGAGGCCAACCGATGTACAAGTCTGTGTCCTAGCCGAGCCGCCCCAACTAGTCAACTGAAGGGGATAGAAGGTTCTATTAGCCTGGGCGGAAGTGGTGTAGTGGCAAGTGGCACGCTTACCACGCGAGCGGTCCGGGGATCAAATCCTGGGTCGTGAGTCGCCCGGGCCAACCAAGCCTTCCATCCCTCCGGGGTCGGTTAATTGGTACCAGACTTGTCTGGGAGGATAAAAACACTGACTTGTACATCGGCTGGCCCCCGCAAGTCATTGTATAGGCCACATCGCATTCAAACGCCACTACGAATGTACAAATGGAAGTAGAATGCGTGCCGCATCCAACAAAGGGGATTGATCACGGCATATGCTTTATCGCTTTTTACGCCAGCTACAATCTATTTCCAAACCCTTTGTAAGTATGCCGTGGGGTTTCAATAGAGCTGCATTTAATACATAAGGGGTAGAAAATACCGCTGACCGCGTTCAGACCAGGGTCAACCGTTTTCGTCTCGCGACTAACTTTGAACGAGCATGCGCGTTGTATCCGGGAAAAGGGGAGGGGTGTATTTTGGGGTTGAGTCAGGGTACTGATCATTGCAAAAGTGTGAATGGAGGTAGGTCTTACGGTGGTAGGTCGTTAGAAGGGGATGCCACTATTTAGATGGGTTTTCTTGACAAATCTGGTAGAACTTCTATGAAAAAAGCGGCGTAAATTAGACGAAATTGTAGGATTCACCGCTTCATTATTACTAATTTACCCATTTACTTCCCCCTCCCCCGTAGGGTGGCAGTCCAATTCGAGAAATGGAAGGGAATCGGGCATTGCGTGAGCTTCTAAGAATGATGTGTGGAGGTTGGGTTCACATCGAAAACTCTCCTCAATGCTAGGGGAGTTCGCAAAATTTTGAAAATGTGGCATAACGCGACGATCGAAACGCTGGTTACCCTCCTAGTCAGAGCCTCTGTCACCCTTCTCATAGCCCTTGGGTGGGTCTCAGATAGGTGTGATTTAATAGTTTCGGAATAATCTCAAAAGCAATCAGTGCTCTGAAGTTAGGCCCTTAATTGCGAGTCCCTCCCTTCTTGTTGCTCCAAATAGTTTAGCCCTGCAGAATGCGGGTCAGCTAGTGGGGGCATCGCTCTAGCTCTGTAGGCCTGGTAGAGTAGGGCTCCAGGGAAAGATGAGAATAGCTCAAGCACTTTGGAATCGCTCCTCCCAAGCCTAAGGCTTACCCGTTCTTAGCAAAAAAAGAGACATATTTTACGCGTTTTTAAATACATTGCTAATTATAATGCGCCCGTATATTGCGATAGCACCTGATCTGGTCCTTTCAACTCAATGTCTTAGCCAAGTGCCATTCAAATGGTCCTGCAAGCTTGTAAGAAATTTCAGTGTGTGGCACATTCGTGACTATAACCCATCGATGGTTAGCCTTTCTCGCTACAAATACCTAATTTCTACAATGAATCGCCAATTTCTCACCTGTCCAATAGTCTCTTCTCGAGAGCTTCAATCTTCGACTTCAGGTACTCAATAGCTTCTTCGTGGGATCGTAGAGTCACGGTGGATTCTTTTGGTCTCGGACTCTCTTGTTTTACAGGTACGGTAGTTGTGGATGTAGTCGTTGGCGGTGTTGTGGATTCTGCCGCAAAAAGCTCTGCCTTTACCTCAACAATTGGTCCAACACGTTGCTCCACCGGTTTGACCGTAACGATGGGGTCATTGAAAATCGGTGGCTGAACCCTTTCCAGTCCGGGTTTTTCTTTATTGTCAACTGATTCTGGTCTCTGCTTCTTTCCCTCATCCATTTCCTCCTTTACACTTCCGTCATCATTTCCTTCACTATCATCACTGTCTTGAAGATTCGACGACGACATGGCTGATTCTGGCAGGGGAACTGACTTTACAGTACCCCAGCGTCTTGAATTTTCCGCGTCAGGGATCATCTTTGGGTCAGTCTTGGTTTCTGGCTCGAACTTCATCTCTTCATCGACCACTGTCGGCATGCTCGCCCGTGTGGTTTCCCTCTTCACGGTCGTTGTCCTGGCCGTGGTCGAAGTCGTCGTAGCCATCGTAACTGTCGTCAATGGCATCGTCGTCTCCACCGCTGTCGTTGTCGTCACCGTCATCGTCGCCGTTGGAACTGCTGTTGAAGGCTCGGCGCCCGGATCGGGTTCTCTTTGAAGTCGTCCTCTGGCCATGAGAACTCTCTAAGATCCATCAGTGGATGTTCTGGCTCTTTATTGTCAAGGGCTCGGATTCGACTGGTCAGCTCCGCCAACAGTAACTCAGTCTTGCTCAATTTGATGGCCTCCATGATGTTGGACGTCGTCTGCTGAGAAATGGGGGAAGGGGTGCTGGGTTTTGCCGTCGTGGGCTTTCTCGTAGTGGACAATTGCGTCGTAGTGGTGGTCGGTTGGGTTGTTGTTGTCGTTGGTTTAGTCGTGGTTGTTGTCGTCGCTGTTGTGGTGCTTTCAGTGGTGGTAGTGGGTGCTACTGTTGTCGTTGTTGGTGGAGTAGTGGTAGTGGTGACTGTAGTGGTAGAAGTAGTAGTGGGAGGAGACGTCGTTGTCGTCGTCGTCGGCTCCTCCGTTGTCGTGGTCATGGTAGTCGTCGTGGTAGGGGTGGTAGTTGTCGCTTCTGGCATGTCCGTGGCATCCGGAGTGGTCGAGCTTATTGAAGAGGTCGATCTAGTCGTCCTAACAAATGAGTCCGTGGATGGACGCCTTCTGAACTGCGGAAACTGCTCCCTGAACGTCGAGCGGAATCGCGATGACGGCAAAAGTCTTGGCAGTGGACGTGCACGATCACGTGATCGATTAGAAGGCCGCCTGGTGAACGGGAAGCGATTCTGAAAGCAAGAGAGGATTTTTACCTGACTGTTAGACTTAGATAGTAACCGCTGTACCTGCAAAGTGAAGGTGTTCTGCTTCGTGGATGGCCTTCTCGTCAGAGGCCGAGCAGGCGTTCTGCTTCTGAACAAGAATTGCCTATTCGAAGGTCGTCGCGTGCCCGTCGGAGGAGTGTTTTGTCGTTGCTGAAGCTGTCGGAATGTGGGCGTTTGCCGACGAGTCGTTCGAGGTCGCCGCAACCGTCGTGGGTGCTTGCGTGGTAGCTGTGGTGGACACTCTAGTGGTCAGCGGTTCTGAAATAGGTTTTTTGAGCGTTAAGAATATCGTGACGAAGATAAGAGGGTGCTAACTTAGTGGAGGGGGGGGGGGGGGACCACGCGGCGGCGCGGCGCTCTGCTCGTCTGGCGCGCTCTCAAGCAAGATAGCACTGCGACTAAGCCTCGGCAGGGATGAGAATGCCGTAGACAGTGATCTTGTGTGATCTTGCTCTATGCATGTTTCGAACTGAAGTAACTTCGGAGTCGCTGAGAGAGCGCCAGACGAGCAGAGCGCCGCGCCGCCGCATGCCCCCCCCATCGACTAAGTTAGCACCGAAAAGAGCTTCGAATTATTCATTATGGTGGGACATTTGGGCAACAAACGTGAATTCTTTTAAGAATATAAATTATTGGAATAGAGAATATGGAAACTAATGTTCTCAAAAAATAGTGGGACGTGAAGAAAAAGTTATCGAGCGTTGCATTTCGGAATGCCCACATTCCACTTTCAATTTAAAATCGTAGCACGTTTGAATGCGATGTGGCCTATATGAGACTATGGCCAACTTCAACCTCGGAAGGTGTAGGACGCTATTCCAGCTAGGAACGGCGCGCGCTATCTAACAGTCTGCCTTTTTCGGGACGTGCTTTTTGAAACCGCTCGCTGCATGTTGTGAAGGCTCATGTGAGGAATATAGAACCATGGCTACTTATCCTGAACGCCCCCAGGAATGTCGAAACAGCGGGAAAGAAGTGGTCCAAAGTTCGATCCTCCGTGATGACAAATTTTTGGGCACATTCATCGTTACGCCTCGCCATCAAAACCGACAAAGTATCTGGCTATCGACGATGGCGCCATTTGGCGGCAATCTGGGGCGCCAAACTATATTGCAAAAATTAGTCATCACCGGGGATCGAACTCTGGACCATTTCTTCACCAACTGTTTTGACATTCCTGGAGGCGTTCAGGAAAAATGGATCATGGTTCTGTGTTCCTCGCATGAGCCCCTACAACATGCAGAAAACCATTTCGAAAAAGCGCTCCATGTCCTGAAAGACCTCCCTTATAAGTTATAATGGTCCGTGCAGTGATAAGAGGCGCTAATTGCCACGAAATCACTTCTGCCCAATACAAATAGCCCAATTATTTTTCAGAACGCTATGTTGCGGTTACGGGCGGGTACCCGACAGGAGGCCCGTCGCGCGGCAAGAACTCAAGGTCAAGGGACGAGTCGCAGCCCGTGATGTGCAATATAGGACGTACAGTGGTATAATCTATCTAACTTGACGCGAAATCCCTACAGTACGAGTTGCGACTCGTCCGCTGACTCCGCCTTCTTGCCGCGCGACGGGCCTCCTGTGGGGGTACCCTGATACTGGCGTCGCTACCCCGTGCATGGTTCGGGCATCCAGCGGAAATCTTACTGAGGCATAGCTAGCTGTCCGTGCCTCTTGGGTCGGCTAGGTGGTAATATAGGACTCCTACGCCTGACCGACCGCGGAGGTGATGGAGGTAAAAGCCGGAAATGCATTTCCAAGACTCAAGGTAGGATCAAGATTACCAAAATTAGTATAATGTTCATAAAGATGGAACAAATAAGATATCTGTAACATTTTAGGATACTCACGCGATAGTCGATCGGACGTCTCTGTGAATAAAATAATGTACTCTCTCATGCATAGATCCGGAACTGAAACAGTACTAATTGTCCAGAAGTTCTTTATCGTACCTCAAAATTTTCAGAACTGGAAGTGCAGTGGGACGAATCAACCAGGGTCAACCCTATGTTGCTACAAGTAGCAACGGGGGGTCGTATTTTGATGAGTTTGTAGAGGGGGGGTCGTACTTGCTTCGGTTGTAAGAAGTTGCATGTGATGAGTGGGGAGCGGCGCGGGAGAAAATTTGCCGTATATACCTCCCCGTTGAAATAAGGGTAAAATACACGGAAAATTGTTAGGGAATTGTAAGAGCTTCGACGGTAATTTTTTGGGGAAAAGTTGTTTTGAAAGAGGGGGTCGTATGAAAAATTTAATGAGGGAGGGGGGTCGTAAAAACTTTTTGAAAAGTAGGGAAAAGTTGGACGACCCTGAATGCAACTTACTTTCAGTACAGATCGGCAGATCGTCACCACGTCGAGAACAGGCTCGACGGCTGACGAGTGGGTCACCACATTCGCACTTGAACTGTTTTGATTCGTCTGCTGTCAAGAATCGTGGCGCATCTCCAGAAAGGGACAAGTCACCTATAAAAAGGGTACACTGATAAGGAAATCTAAAAATCCACTTTGTTCTAGAGGCCCCGAAAGGCGTATGCTGAAGGTTCTTGCCCAGTGAATGGGAGATTCAAAGTCATTTTTCTAGCAAAAGGGATAAAAAGAACATTCAAGCTATTTTCTGAGAAATAAAAATAGCACATTTTATTTTGCACACACAAACAGGGTCGTGACTTATCACCAATTTTTCAGCAAGCGGGTAGAAGGGGAGCCAGCAAGCGGGTGAAGGGGAGCAGGGCAAAAATCGGCTTAGGGAACTGTCGACGACTCGCGAGGAGTTTTCTGCTGATCTCGGTCAAGGCGCTCTCCCACCCATACATATCGCATCTCGAGCAGGGTGAATAACGGTCGAGGAATTCCTCGACCATCGCTCTCTGCTGTGCGAGAGTAGAGCCGATAGTGAATGTACGCGCGGAGAGCACAGACGGCTCGCGGGTGGCGAGAGTGAATATCCGCGCGCGAGAACGTAAAGGATCAGGCGAAAATCCTCGACGTGCCGTTGAGGAATCCTCAAGCAATATTCACCCTGCTCTCGACACTAGACTCTCACAAAGAGCAAAGCCATGGTCGAGGATTTCCTCGACCGCTATTCACCCTGAGGGGAGGGTGGGAAGGGTCGGTAGGGGGATACCGTTGTAACGCACTAACGGGAGGGAAAGGGATCAAAGGAGTAAATAAGGACAAAAACTGAAGTTGGAAGCTCGCTATCTCAGTATTCAGCACTCATTCCTCCCCTCCCCCCCCTTGTTGTGGTGGGACAGAGGTCATATTCCACAACTTTTTTACCAATGTCACGTTTGACGCTGGTTACAAGCACTTCTCTTTATGGGCGTTCGGGAGAGAAAACAACATAGAAGAGGTGTTTCCCATTCCCAAGATCTAGGGGTTCAGCACAGAGCCCATCCATTGGACACCAAGCAAAAACGAGCACAGCAACCGAAATGCACCGTTTCTGGTGCAGCCGGTATCGCGCCGCGACCGCACGCGCCCCATCTACGTTTTATTCAAATAAGTACACATGACGGTTAACGTTGCAAACCCAATGTATGCCATTCCGGAATGATTTTCAAAAAAAGGCTAACCTTTGGCCGTACTGAAAACACAGCCTCCACAATTTTTGAACGGGTAGTTAGTCATGAAACATTTCACATCGTCGTAAAATTCATAGTTAAGAAAAACACGGGTCTCATCCAGTAAGGGGGGGGGGCATTGTGATGCAACGTCAAGTGGCTGCCCTCACCCCCACCCCCTAGACTGCCTTCACTCCCCCTGGCTCACGGGGTCCCGTACTTCGAGAAACCTGTGCGCCAGGGGGAGTGTAGGCAGTCTAGGGGGGTGGGGGTGAGGGCAGCCACTTGATGCCCCCCCCCCTTACTGGATGAGACCCGAAAACACATTGTAAAGAAGGAATAGAATAAAGAAACCCTATCGTAAAATATAAAACACTTTTTTGATGAACTGATATTTTCTAGTTGATTGGAAATAATCTATGACTCACATATATAACTATTTTGTTCGAGCCATACGTAGAGATCTGGTTTTATTACCGCGAAACTCGTCACCCAGAGTATCGAGGACAACAGCAGTTGCCGCATCCTGAAAGAAAAAGAATACTCAGTAAGATCGTAATGTATTCCACTCAGGACCACCAAATTCTCTCACGAAACACGGTATCTACATTTAAATATTAGAAATAGTAGAATACGAAATGAATGCTTTCTTTATGCGAGTTAACTCAAGTAGGATTTACATAAGAAGGGAATGTCCGAGGTGGAGAATGAACTCTTAGGCAAGTTTGCTCCGTAACAGCGACAAATTCCACTGAGCTCCAAGGATCACACAAGTTTGAAGTCTAACATGGAGACAATAAAAAAGCACAGCTCCGAAGCTGCTTGCGTAGATGGCGCAAACATAAGCGTAAGCCTTTGAAAAAGAATCGGGCCGCGTGATGCGCCATGTACCCGTATTGTTCTTGGAATCGTAGAGACAACTGAATAGCTCTGTGTGATCAGCATGAGTGCATAGTTAACCGATCTTATAGACAGTAGCACTGGGCTCCCAGACGGGTTTGGTATCAATTACATGACCCAAACGGATGGAACGCTTGATTCGTTTAGTTATCGAATTAGTGACCACTCATGCATATGATCGGACCCACAATTTATCACTTAGGAGTCAATATGATCCTAATTTTAGAGTACTGTAGGGAAAAAGTTGAGGGATTATATTCTCAATTGAAGAGTCTCTTGGAGACGCGCCATGCACTCGGTTTCCAGGCGAAGTCGGGAGAGCATTTGGGAGTGGGTACAAGCCCAAACAACGAATGCCTATACATTTTGCACTGGCACTGAGTCGTGTGGAACTAACTAAGAACATGCAGACATCACTCCCATGATT
>MU896498.1:0-10239 GCA_036418205.1 Ostertagia ostertagi | reverse complement strand
AAATTTCCTCATCAACCCAATCCGTAAGGAGATGCGGCGCACCGTGAGCTCGTGCAGAAACATTTTGCATTTTATCAGTTGAATATATTCGGCGTGCTCCAATAAAAATCAGCACAGAAAGAGTCGGTAACCTCTCCAAATAAGACTGCTTCCCAGGAGCGACGGCGGATCTGAATCAAAAGTCGATGTGAACTCCCGCTGCTTCATCGCTTAAAGGACGAATTCACGCTGGGAAGGCAACCCATTTCAAATTAACTCAGGGATGGTGATTGGTACACGAAAGAAGGAAGAACCATGAGAAACGGCCCAGAACCCGAGAAATGGGACCCCTTCCTTCCCCGCTGATTTGCGCATTGATGCGACTCTTATCGCTGTGCCCTCCTCAACATCACGCTCTCTCTGCTATCTAATCAATCCCACGTATAGATCTGCGGCGAGTGATCAGCTGGTCGGTGGGCGGAGATCGCCAGACCCGCCAACTTTGAGGCATAATAGGTCGCCGAGGTCAAATTTTTCGATGCGAATTGCGCATCAGTTCGCACCCTCAGGAGGTCCGTGGGTTACTCAACTAGGTAAATTACTTCTTTCTCGACCTCCATTCTAATCGAAAATCCCGCTTAAGCCATCCTCTCTAGGTGATGCCCAATCCTGAGGGCGTGCCCACAGTTCCTGAACTTCCACTTTCACAATCCCCAGAACGTGTCTCAACCACTTGAGACACGAACATGTTTCAACGACACTTCAAAGAGGATACGAGTTCTTTCTAAATTGCCATTCTTCCAGAGTCCGTCATTGGCATTCCTAGCAAAAAATCTTCATGGCGAAAGTTCAGATGAACTTTGGACCAAAACTTATGGTGCTTCTCACATAGTTTCAAAGCTTTCGAAAAGTTTCGAAACACTCGAAAATACTTCACGGCTCAGTGCCAGCAAGCGGTCAAAGCCGCGTCCCATACTTCGGTCACCCTGTACACTTACTCGTCAGAAAAAACGATGAATCAGAGGAGTTCTGTTGATAGTGCACTCTTTCAGCTTTGGAACTCTGTTCCCTCAGTATCCAATGAACATGGCACCCTCCATATACAATGATACGACAGCAATGCTAACCAAAGGCACACCGGCGACCCCTAGCGAGTAAGCTCCACAGTGAAGCAAACACAAAGTGTTGGACATCAAAATGCACAAGAGATTGACCCCATCATAACCTTTGGAAATAATCAGCAAAAAATCAAAGAACCATGAGCCTCAAAAGAGGCGGATGCTACTGCTCAACAAATAATAAGCTCAGCTCCTTTGCTATTCTTCGATGTAGTGCAACGCCGTAATTGCAGATAGCTCGAGAACAAACCACTATTACATTCTGTCGATATGAACTCTTGCTTTCTCCCTCTTCGAGGCTTGGCCATAAACTCTATGTAGTAAGAACCATGATATCCACGATTTCCCTCGATCAGCTCCTTCCTGCGCGCGAGTGTAGAGCATTTGGCCCGATGCAACCTTTACGATCGCCGCGATTCGCAGCGTCTCGTCGTCACCGCGCCCAGTGGATCACTCAATTGCTGGTACCGCAACGAGTGACCGCGGACGCTAGCGAATCGCGCGATTCGCAAAGTATGACATCGGCCTTTGATAAGCTTTTGCCATCTTACAGACAGACATTTTTACCTCAGTAATCATGCAGTTTACAGGAAAACCCATCCACACAAATAAATAATAGCGTGCGACATGAAAATGATCGACACATGTGCCCAACGAAATTTTGAATTTTTTCACGAGAAATTTCAGGACAACCTAACCTATAGAGGCATTACCGCACAGGCATCAAGCAAAGGGTGCCCCTCAAAGAACCGTTTCTTAAAGGTAAGCGATTACGATAAAGAGGGAGCGCATCGGGAGTGAATGCGCCACACGAAGCAGTTACTTGGCTGCCAAGGAAGCGAGTGTGGCGCTTTCACGACGAAAGGTGCGCTGGTTGCTGAGCAGGACTTCGAAAGCACTCCGCCCCAAAAGCGATCCGCCCACTAGTTTAGTTGGTGATTTGGACGAGCTGCGTTGCCAGCAGCGGCACAACTGGGCAGCTCGACTGGAGTATGGGTTGACATGGTGTCACCCAAACGCGTTGCGGTGAACTACCGAAGACGCACGCTCATTTTTCACGGCCAAATTCGCTGGTCATTCTTGTGAATGGGATTTTGTCATTGATTGCTCTGCTTGTCCTAATTTTGTCCTGCTGCTGTTCTCCGGATTCTCCTATGCGGCGCAAACAGAACGTCACAGTGTTGTCGTTTGCATTTAATTCGACGCCTAAAACATTACAGTAAAGCAACAGTCTTCCTGTATTCATGGCGTTTCTTGACAGTTTCTCAGTGATCTCCGCTGTTAAAATGCAATTGTTGGCAATTACATCTTTGTTCGTATTCATATTTTTGAACGTATTTGGTTTTCTGAACATCCTTAGGTGTTATGAAGGTTTTCATGTGGTTCCACGTTGGCACTCGTTAGTTGTCACATAAACTAGTCTTACTTCACTCTCTACGCCTTTAATTGAATGATTTTTGCCTTTACTCTTGCCGCACTTTATTCTAAGCGCGTGAATGTTCTTCTGTGTTCCAAATTCTAGCGTTCACTGAACTTTTTTCGTTTATCCATTTGCAGATCCGAAGAACGTAGGCGCGATGAATTGTAGTGGGAGTGATGCCGTTTCAAAAGACAAAGGTTATTTCCCCATGTCCCTGTTGTCAAAGATGGTCTGGGCCCCAAAGAACTTGCTCACCATACGAGCGACGCTGGCATTTGAAACTGACACCTCCCTCAATATGAACTATTTCTCAAAGAGTCACTCAGTGTAGATCCAATGCTCCAAATAATGCCGAAACACTGAGTACGAGGTGATTGCAGCCATTTTCAACTGATCTTGAGGCGCTGATCTCCTTACGGGGTCATTCAACAGGGCTGGTGTGGTTCACTAGGACAGAAAGCGACTTTTTCGCGTTTCGCAGCGCGAAACATTTTTCGCTGCGGGAACCTCAGGTCCACCGCTGATCATCAGTGGACCTGAGGTTCCCGCAGCGAAAAATGTTTCGCGCTGCGAAACGCGAAAAAGTCGCTTTCTGTCCTAGTGAACCACACCCAACACGGCATATCAAAACCGCTGATAGGTTACGCTAAGACTAAATCCAGGGGAGGGGAGAACCGCCACGGAGAAAGGTTGCTCACGTCCTTTTCCAGAATCCCTTCCCATCCCCAAGGCTCAATCCCAAGTTCGCTAAGTGACTTACTCTTCAATGTCCCCTCCAACGACATGAGCGCATTGACACATTTCAATCTCGTTCAAAACCTTGAAAAACCTAGCCATTTAAATTAATTGCTTCTCTTAGGCTGGTGTCAGAGTCCGCGATTTGCGCGATTTGCGCGATTTTCGCGATTTTCGCGATTTGCGCGACGGTCACGGAAATCTCAAGTGCCTCATTCAATACTGCAAGGTGTTCTCTTCCACTTGCTTCATATTCAGTGTTTCAATTGTTCAAATGGGCCACTTGCAATTTTTGTGATCCGCGCGAAGCCTGCGACGCGGATCCACAGGAATTGAGAGTAACCCGATCAATCCCCCTCCTTCTCATGGTCAGTTCAGAATAGATGCAGTTCCGTCCCTGAACGAATGAGCATTTCAATGAATAATAGACATAACATTAAACGAGTAGAATCACGGGCAGTCTTCCTTCAATTTCCAGGATTAAACAGCACCTCGCAGTATTCATCGGGGCACCTCCAACTCCTGTGACCCATCGCAGGTTTCGCAAAAATCGCGCAAATCGCGAAAATCGAATCGCGGACTCTGACACCAGCGTAATAACTTCGTATAGCATACATTATCAAGGCTTTAGTTTTCAACCAGACCATCTTCTTCAAAGGCCCAGTCTACCTTCACAAGATTTAAAACTTGTTGGCAGAAGAAAAACACTGGAATTACAACGACGCTTGAGGTCTTATTATCAGTGGTTTTGAGTGTCTTGTCCACCTTCCTGAGTAAGTTCGCTTCTATGAATTCGATAACCTTCGTGGCTGAAAGTGACATCTTTCGACATTGTTTGCATTTAAGAACGTATAGATGCACCGATCTCATGTATTTCTTTCAGGGATGGGTTCAGGCTCATCAAAAGCTGAACCTCCGGTGGTTGTCACATCGAAAATACCACTGTTCTGTTTGAAAAAACTTGGTCCTCGACATGTACTGGTTGCAGGAGGAGGTGGTGAATCAAAAACTGGTGTCTTGAACCTAATACAGGTAGAGTTCTTTCAAAAAATTGCTTGTGTATTGTTCTCTGGACTCCGTCTTAGGGTTACTTTTCTCTTAGTATTTCAAGACCTGCATTATCCTTTTCTTTTATTTGTCGCTTCCCTTATGAGAATAATGAGGTTGGAAGGTTCACGATTCTCACTCCTTCTCTAGCAGAAGCGACCGTTTTCGCTATGTACGTTTCATGGAACAGCGGTAGCGGTGAGGGGGGGGGCTGAAGTCTAATTTCTGAAGCTGAATAATTGCAGATTAGGCTTGATGCATTGCATTTTCTTGATGTATCTTATTTCTAATCAGGAAAGTGTCTACTTTTAAATTAATACTTTAGAGGTGGTATTATCTTTTCAGACGTATCTCTTGACGTTTGAAAACAGAAAGCTTCCCAAATGTTCTACTCCAATGAAAGCCATACTTGTTGACACGGTACTGATTTTCGTTCTTCACAAAGTTCCCTGTAGTTATATTCCTTTTTAAAGATAGATACAGACATATATGCAACGATGAATATGGATGTTGTTTGTTGTTCGAATCCTGAAAAGGGAAGGTATCTCATAGCAGCGGGTCACGGTCAGGTGGGTGACTTTTTCTCAGAATTGATTGTTTTAATTCCTTTTCATTTTTTACTTTATTCCATTCATATGTTTTTTTGTGATAGTTGTGTAATGAATAACGCCTTTTTGTCACCTACCGGCGGGTGACAGTCGTACCCACATCGTTCTGCAACCATAATTGCGAGATACTATAGATTATGATGGAGCGCTTGCGCCACTGGCCGATGTCAGACTTTGCGATTGGAGCGATTTTGCACCAATTGCAGGAGCGACGGATCGTGCGAGCGACGGGAGATTTACCCGAGCGGCGCCGTGTGTATCGGTATTCGGCGGGGTAAATCTCCCGTCGCTCGCATCGCTCAAGCGATCCGTCGCTCCTGCAATTGGTGCAAAATCGCTCCAATCGCAAAGTCTGACATCGGCCATTTTCCATGGGGTATTAAGTGAACTCGAACACACAAGTAGTTTTCAGTATTGCGATGTATATGAAACAACGGGTTATGGTGTCGGAAAAGATGATGCCGATGAAGCAGTCTTGAAGTTTAATATTAAGATGGTTGGAAGACTGACTACATCAGAACAGGTGGAATCTTTTCAGGTAGGCTTTACTAGCCATGTAAAACTTTTTGTATTTTCATAGTTTGTGAAGTGGTTAAGAATTCTTGTTTTTTTTTGCAGTAATGTTTCGAGTGACATGTTTTATGTCATTTCTTTTTTGTTCCCTTTGTTCCCCTCTTTTTGATGCACTTTATTGGTTGGTTAAGAGTGGGAAAGTTCTGCATCTTTCTTGTTAAACCGAAGTTGTTTTGTTTGTTGAGTATGACATGAAGGGGTAGCCATTTATTTTTCCAGTAATAATTTCCTTTACCGACATTTTCCGTTTTCATATCTAAGCGTGAATCTTTAGTGCATGTGAAATTTGTTAAAACGAAATGTGGGCCGTGACAGGCGTTATTAGAGGTCGTCCACTTCATCATCCAATTTAGATCCAATGATGTTATATTTTATCAGAAATGCGTGCGATTTGATCGCTCAACAGCCGGTAGACGCGTTGTCACTGGAGGTGAAGATGGGCGAATCCGTGTATGGAATACGCAAGCGCTGGTTGAAGATCGAGTTGGTTGATTTTTTTTCCAAATCTTTCATTTCTCCTACCCATACATTTACTCGAAGTCGCTTAGCATTGAGTATGCCATTTTTTTAGCTTTTTTGTATCGGTAACTTTCATTTTGTCATTTTAGAATCCAGAGGTCATACATAAGCCGCTTGTTGATATTGAAGCCCACAAATCTGATGTCTTCGACATTGACATAGCATCCGATGGACGAATTATCATGTATGTCCTTTTGAATTGAGCCTTCTGCAATCGTAGCTGCTTCCTGTTTTGTTATCACGAAAGTGAGTTCGTTCTCTTCAGTTCCGTCGGGCATGATGGTATCGCTAAAATGTGGGATATGGGTCTTGGAACACTTATTCGAGCAGTGATGGTGCAACAGGCTACAAGGTGCTTGATTTTGTTAAATTTCATCTTAGCCGTTAAAGAATTACTGTTTTTTCGTTGATTTGTCTGTTTGTGTGGCGATAAGCGTTACGCTGGTATTCCAATGTTTCTCGGTTTTTCGGATTCTTTTTTATTATATGTTCAATTAGCTTCGGTTCACAGTCATGTATAAGCCGAATTTAAGGTAGTATCGTTAGATGTACTCCGCTAGGAAATTGGTAGTATCTTGGGTGTTTGTCGCGCATAACAGGGACGATTTCTGCAGCTGATTATTGAGTGTGTAGGGGCGTGCGTGTGGGGGCGGGCGGGTGTCACGGCATGATGGGTGCGGATATGGGGATGGGGGTCTGAAGATGAGGGTGGGGGGAGGGGGTGGGCAGGGGGGTCAGTTGAGAGGGCTGGTTGGTGGAGGGAGAGGAGTGGCGGGGGGCGAAGGGGATGTTGGAAGTGTGTGGTGGGGTGATGGCGAGGAGGGATCGGTGGAGGGGTGGAGTAGGAGAGGTGGGGCGCGAGGGGAGGGCGGGTGGGGAGGGGGCGCTCGGGGGTATGTGAGAGAGGGGTGGGGACGGTGTAGGATGGGAGAGATGCGCCCCGCGTCCACCCGTGGTTTTCTCGCGAATGTTTGATCGGATACTGGCTCTCGTCCCTAACTTCGAAGCGAAAATCATTCTTAGCCTTGTGGGCTTACAGTCGAGAAAAACAAGCACTTCGAACAGTTGTTGTGCGAAGCACAGGCCGAGGGGATGTGAGTACTTTCCCTATTGTTCATGTAAACATTTATCGTCGTAATGTGCCGGTAACTCCCATACATCATGTTAAAATCCCCTTCAAAACACCTGCGACGTTCCCTTTTCTATGGAGACTGCCGTAAAAGTTATATGACTGAAACGTGCCGAACACTGCATTTCATAGACTGACTAATCACTAACCCTTGGAAAGAAACCTACTGATACGACATCAAATCGTTTCCTTAAAAATTCCGTATTTGATGATAAATTCCCGCACATGTCAAATCAGGGCGACCCATGTGATTACGATAGACTTGTCTCTCACTCTTTTAACATGTCTTCACTAAGGAGAGCCCTAGGATTTCAATAGTGATTTTCTCGCTGCATTTTCAATATGTTAAAAATTTAGGGTATCGTCTCTCTGTGTAAGTTCTTGCGGAAACTTCACTGGAGTGGGAAGCATGGGAGGTAGTGTATATATATTCGACACACATGAAATGAAGGAATTGATCGCGTTCAA
Source organism: Ostertagia ostertagi (assembly GCA_036418205.1). Classification (NCBI taxonomy): domain Eukaryota; kingdom Metazoa; phylum Nematoda; class Chromadorea; order Rhabditida; family Trichostrongylidae; genus Ostertagia; species Ostertagia ostertagi. The sequence continues at coordinate 2,643 of MU896498.1, read as the reverse complement.
GGTGTGTTACCTGGACTTTTAGCCACAACGTAATAACTTCGTATAGCATAGGTTATCTTAAATGAACTAACTAAATAATTATTTGATCAGTACTACTCTACTTATGAGACAGTTTCTCTCTTATCCTTCTGTAAATGATTTTTAACAGGAAACTCATGGTATTTTTGTGACCGCAGTAGAATTCCTTGATCGAACTGCATCAGATATTAAATCTCTTGTGCAACAACCTGCTTCCGGTCCTCCTCGCAACGTTCCAGGACCAGGTGCTGTGGTTGCTCGAGCGTCATTGATATCTCTAAGTGCCGACCAAACAATTCAGGTGATTAGTTTTGCTTTGAACTTTTTTCCTTTAACTGACTCTAAATTTCTTACGGAGAGTTCATGTGCTATCGTAAGATGAGATCGCCAGTATGCGATAAGGAGGGATACGTATCGACTATTTGCTGCTTTGCCATATGTGAAACGCTCGATCGCCTAGCTCACATTATCAACTGATCCTAATCGCATGTATTAATCCAACTCCGAGGCTTCATTATCCCAATGATTTTATCTTTTAAGCCCATGAAAAGCAGTTTCTCAGCTCTGACCAAGTCAATCGATAGGATAATGCCAGGGTGTGCCTCTGAGCGGGTCAATATAAAAGAGGGTCATCACTTGTTGTTAGCAGTGCATTTGTAGACTTTTTCTAGAGGAGTTCCGCTGCAGAAGGTCAATAAAGCCTTGCTATCACCGTTTGCTAAATGCCGTATAGCGAATGAGACAGGCGTTTGAACTAACGAGTGAAGATGAAATATTTCACGGCTACTTCTTTCCTGTAGTCCTGAATGCGATAGGGCATCACACTGAATCCTGATCAGTGTGGCGTCCCACGACGCAATCCGCGCGGCACCGCCGCTCGGGGAGGGGGGAACTTGGCTTATTTTAACTTGGCCGCAGGTCCTCTAGTTAGCAGAGAGCATCACGTTGAATGAAGGCAGCAACGTGAGAATTAGTCAATCAAAGGCCGAATCAACGAGCTAGGAAGAAGGGTCTCATTTCTCGTTGTTTTCGCGTATTGCGTTCTTCATCTCGCCGCCACTGATCACTTCTACCTTAATTCTGAGGAACTCCTCTCTATTGTAAACTTTGCGCCTCCTACCTTAGTCGGCTTCTTTGTTGGTGTGTAAAAAGAGGGATCGAAAAATGATAAGGTACATTGCTTCTCTCAACATGATCAGCGTACAAATGGTTTTTCGAGGATTCTCGGAGTCTCGTTGATGGATCCCTTTCTGGGATGTGCCACGCATTCCATTTCTATAAAATTGCAGTGGTTATTTCGATGGCGATTTTGCTTACATGATGGCTCTCGGACCGGCCAATGTTCTAACTTATTTTATCTTGCCAGACAGTAATTTACCGACTATGGAGGGATGAGGGCTCGATTAGCTTTGGCGTCGTACAGCAGAGATTTGATCCCCGGACCGTGTGCATGGTTTGCGACAAGCGGTGCACTGTTCACAACACTACTTCCAACCAATGGACAGAAAATGTGTCATACGTGGAATTCAGGGCATACCAGCCTCCACTTTTAGAGCTTGAATTCATGCCATTACTTTTTACGAAATCTTCTCACGACTCGTTTCCATACAACCGGTTCTAGGAGGAAGTTCGAGATGTGAAAGAATGTTTTTAAGGAATCAATGAACTGAGTCAACAGCACTTAAGAAAACTTGGGCTGTAAAAGTTGACTACACAGTCCTTTTTCTTGTCTCCTTCAAGAGTCCCTTGTTGTTTAGTGTCGCATTTGGTTGTGTTCTGTGTTGGGGCTCCTTGAGATTCGGTAATTCGAGGCTCCCATGAGGTTTCCTACTCTATGTTTAGGACTGCGTTGCGTACAGTTCCATTAGTGAATCGTGGTGACGTGGTGTGACCAATCTCTAGTAGTGCAGGCGCTATCTCAAGGTGAGGGGGGGGGCATCTTCAAGGTTAAGTTCGGGAGAGCAGGAACCTTTGGGCAAATGAAAATTGTTTACGCCTGAAGACTCTCCTCCTTCGCCTAAGGCTTAGTCCCGATTTCAACAACGGAGATGTCTACGCGGTCTTGTGCATTGAACCACTGTGCCTCCGTATATGGGGAGCGCCGTAGTGTACATCTTTCTTACATCATCGAATCTTGCTATGTCTGCCTGTCCTCTAATTCCTTGCAGGGGAGGCCTTTAAGGACATGGAGCGCTTTTTCTTCTTTTCTTCAAATGGTTTTCTGCATGTTGTAGGGGCTCATGCGAGGAACACAGAACCATGATCCATTTTTCCTGAACGCCTCCAGGAATGTCAAAACAGTGGTGAAGAAATGGTCCAGAGTTCGATCCCCGGTGATGACTAATTTTTGCAATATAGTTTGGCGCCCCCAGATTGCCGCCAAATGGCGCCATCGTCGAGAATAGATGTCATTGTCGTGTTTTGCGGCAATTTGGAGGCGCCAACATAAATTGCAAAAATTTGTCATCACGGAGGATCGAACTTTGGACCATTTCTTCCCCGCTGTTTTGACATTCCTGGGGCGTTCAGGAAAAATGGACCATGGTTCTGTGTTCCTCACATGAGCCTCTACAACATTCAGAAAACCATTTTGAAAATGTCCTGATAGACCCCCCTGTTAGTAAC
>MU896496.1:0-15136 GCA_036418205.1 Ostertagia ostertagi | reverse complement strand
CTAAGGGGTATCGTTTTCTGTGGTAATGGAGGCGGAGCTTTTTCCGCGGAAGATTCCTTCAAATGCCCTGCGGTGCGCACACTATGAGACCTTCACCAACACTTTGCTCCATTTCAGAGCTGAGGCATGGGACGAAGTCCACTTGGCGACAATGAATCGCTGTCAGCGGAATCTTCGGCTGGAGCAGATCAAACGAGTTTGGAGACATCAGAAGAACCGTGTCCGGCATATTCTCAACCTAGAAAAGTGAGTAGGCTCTACGAGAAGCAGAATTTGTGTATAACAACGGAGCGATCTCTTTAGACTAGCGTCTGATGCTGAAGTCACTCTTGAGGATGTGATAGCTGCCCGAAAAGGCTTCATGACCGACTACGAAATCGCTATAGCCCGTGCCTACCTGGACGTGCCCACCACGAAGTCACTCGCCAGGAAATCGTCGCCTGGATGAGCTCGATCTAACCTTCAGAAAGAGAGCAGCAACGTCTCCAAGTATTCGCATAGATGATTCAGTGGCCAGTGTAAGTAAGCTGTGTCATGTTATCGAGTACATTACATGCAGGTGTCTGGACTGCAAAACCTTCATACCCATAAAATTTAGGTGCTGGACCGTATTGCTGCCGAATGCGCTGTTGAAGCTAATTCTCAAGGTCAAAGCGAACAGCAGTTCAGTAGTCCGATGTCAACTGTGAAGGAGGAACCAACGCAATCTATGGTATTAAATTTGAGATTTTTGTCCAGTTATGAAACATCGAAATCCTCTGTTGATAAGTAATTTGGGCATACATTCTCATTCCTTATAAGTACTGGTTAAGATGTGCTTAACGGCAAACTCTCTCCCTGTAAGGCCGATGTCAGACTTTGCGAATCGCGCGATTCGCTAGCGTCTGCGGTCGCGTCGCGGCCAGTGAATCACTCAATTGGCTGGTACCGCAACGCGACCGCGGACGCTAGCGAATCGCGCGAATCGCTAGTAGCGAATCGCGCGATTCGCAAAGTCTGACATCGGCGTAACTGTGCCCGCGTGGTGTCTCAGTACCTTTTGGAGCTCACAACTTGTTGAAAGTGTCTTGAGATAAGCTTGTAACTCGACTCATTATTGAGGACTACTGTTGTCTGCAGTGAGCCCAATGGGTGGGCCCCGCTTGACCTGCAGCTTGAGGCCATTTCATTTACGTCTAGACTGCTTCATGTCATGATCTAGAGCAAACTTAGAACCAAGTTTTACTTCATATCAAGTTCTTCGCGTTTTCTTCGATTGTTAGTGGCTAACTAAGTCGATTTAGTTCGTTGATTTCCCAATTATTGTTTCCATTTCAGGATCAGTCACTGCAAGAATGTAACAATCTCCTGGAAATTCAGCGCGTTTCTTGAACGCCATGGGTCCAGCTTCTTCCATGCAGGAGAAGTCAACGTCAAAGCAGGAACACGTACGTCAAAATATTCACTTAATTAGCTCATTCTACACGAAAAATGTCGTGAAAAGAAGCGGAAGCAAAAAATTTTTTGCGTTATGTGTGAATGAGTTTGCCTAATGCAATGGCTTGAAGGAGTGGTTGCGATGATGACGCGCCGATCGTCAATTGGTCGAACGCTATCTAAGGCCGATGTCAGACTTTGCGAATCGCGCGATTCGCCTAGCGTCCGCGGTCGCGTTGCGGTACCAGCCAATTGAGTGATTCACTGGCCGCGACGCGACCGCAGACGCTAGCGAATCGCGCGATTCGCAAAGTCTGACATCGGCCTTACCGCGGTGGCCCAAGTTAATGATCTCCTCCCCGCACTGGGGGTCTAAATAGTTCACCATGCATTCAGTGGAGTCATTAGAACACGTCATTGCCTTCCAGCACGGTGATCACGGTTCAATTCGAAGGAAAAGGAAAAAAATGAGCACTCATTTTTCGGAGCAACACCACTGGGTCAAATTTGTTGATCACAGTGATCGATAATGGGGTTGTGGATACCGAATTTATCGAAAATGGAAAAAAAAAAAACAAAGAAGAGCGTCGATGAAGCGCAAAACAAGGCATTCCCTCTGAAATATCGGACATGGGCGGGTCCAGACGAGTTATACGAATCTGACTGCTCCACGGCTCAATTAACCCGCGCTTATTTGAATCAGCCTCTTTGCAGTAGTCCACGTTGCGTGTCATGGGGTGTGCTCGACACAACTCGTCCATACGTCAAGAGTAGTCGCCATAAATTTACTTTGTACGACCCTAGCCCATTGTTGCGCATTTTGCGAGGGACGTAACGGCAATCTGTGGCTACGGTGTGGCGCCTAAGCTGTCACCCACTTGATAGATTTTTGACACGACTTTCTGCCTTCGAGGTGCGCCTTTAAATGTATGGTCCTTATTTTGATTAAAAATATAAGTTATAATACATTTCTAAAATGCGACAAAAGTCGTCCAGGGACTGTTGGATTTTCAGATCGACAGCGACGAGTCATCATGTGCTTCTGAACAAGTGAGGCCTTTAAAACGGAAAAGGTGCAGTCGCCGCCGGTCGTCCTTACTTGATGAGCAGTACGAGATGATAAAGGTGAACATTTCATCTCATGATCGATCATCCTACGTAAAATGAACTTTGGTGCTTCAATTCCACTTTTTAACAATTTTTAAAACGTTTATGACACTTCTTCGCAGTCTCCATTTTTCGACCGTTGTCGTTCAGGCTCAGCGAATAGCGTTTGAGGAACAAGCTCAGATGTATCGATCGATGAGGTCTTTTATCGAGGAGTCAACGCGAACAGTGCGAGATCTCGGTGCACGGGTCCGAGACGTGCAAACGTCTGCCATTGACTCGTCCCCGAGTGAGAGCAATTTGGAGTTTTGCCCCAGTGGTCAAGTGCTTTAATGTGTGGAATCCACAGGAAATCTTCCAAGCAAATCTTCCATCCATACCAAGTGTGGGGTCTCATCCAGTAAGGGAGGGGCATGTGGTGCGACAGTTCTTGCCGGCTACAGAAATTCCAATTTTTGCAAGGGGAGGGAATCCCCGGGTGCGTGAACCATTTCGCTTGAACTTTACACCCACCCCGGAGCTTCCCTCCCCTGAAAAAAGTGGATTACTTCATGCAATATGAACTGTCGCACCACATGCCCCCCCTTACTGGATGAGACTCCCAACTGTGTTTATATGGTGAATTTTTCAGTCGAGTTGTTAGATGTTTTAGTTATCAGACTTATGCGGGTTTTCTGCGTTGTGACCGATGTTCTCAGTTATTTTTACGATCATTACTGTACTTTTCGCGTGGTGTCCATAATTTAATTTCGTTTTTTTTGCAACCAGTCTGAGATTTTGAGGAGCATTCAACCGTATTTCTTGAGAAATGAATAAATTTTTCATTTCGATGATGAGTTTCCCTATTTACAGCTAATTGCTTTTTTTTCCTTTCCTAGGCCTTCCGCATTGGCGACCAGGTAATGAAATCTAAACTCTGAACCTTTTCTTGGAAAATCCTCATCATCAAGCAGTCAATGAATGCTAGACCAAGGGTGGCAAGCCATAGGCCGATGTCAGACTTTGCGAATCGCGCGATTCGCTAGCGTCTGCGGTCGCGTCGCGGCCAGTGAATCACTCAATTGGCTGGTACCGCAACGCGACCGCGGACGCTAGCGAATCGCTAGCGAATCGCGCGATTCGCAAAGTCTGACATCGGCCTAGGCGCCACGGACGTGGGCTCGTGGGTATGGCAGCCCATATGGGCTGCCAGCTAACACGCTTGTCGATCGTATTATTTTCTGAATCTTCGATATCGACAGAGTAGCCAGGGACTATACGCCACAATAACGCCACAATAACGACATGATTCGCCAGAGGGCTACGTATGCTTTATTTTAGTAAGTTTCTGAGCCGTATGAGATTTTGGATAGTCGTAATATTTACCAGTGAAAAAGAAATTATAGTGGTAGATAAACTTAGAAGATTTCATGCATAAATGACTAGAACAATGACAGAAGAAGGCACTGAAACTGGAAGATAACAATATGGAAAAAAAGCTGTTCGAAAAAAGAATATCTGAAAATGTTGTACATAGTGGAAAGAATGAGTAAGTAGAAAACAGTGTGATATATTGAAGACCCGACAAAAAGAAGTACCTTCTGGTTCCGAGAGTCAGATGCGCGTCGAGTGCAGACCACACACCACAAGTGACGACGGTCTCCAAGTGAATTTGGTAAGTAATGATTCATGGGTGAAAGTTGGTAAATAAGTTATAATTAGAGGTACTGATATGAAAAAACAAATGTAACCGGTCATCATCCATTGGAGAAGACATTTACATTCCGTGGAGGCCGTCGTCACTTGTGGCGTGTGGTCTGCACTCGACGCGCATCTGCTTTTCGGAAGCAGAGCATAATAAATCTCAATGCAGTAAATGATGGGCAGTTTTTTTCAGGATGCAAAAACAATTATTCTAAAAAATTCGGCCTATTTCAATTTTTGCCTAATCGATTTCAAATAATTCAGTCCATATCCGGACAGACACGTACACAATAAGAACCCATATCAAAGCAGTGCTTTCGAGAAAGATCAATGCACTGTAAATACAGTGAAGAGCAACTTCGTTGAGGATGAAGTTGGTGCGCTGCACAAGCGTCCATACGGTCCCTCCCAGCACTGGCTCTGGGCAGTCGGAAGGAGGACGACCCCTGCTCCTCACGCTACTTCTTCTGACTCCGGTACACAATACAACATTTTCTGTATGCAGTGCGTGAACCAGACTGGAATGCCCATATCTAGAGTAGAACGTATAGATGAAAAAATACCGGTTTTGGAAAAGATTTCCCGGACTGCAGCATGGTGATTTAGTGATATCAAGTCTATACGTAAAAACCATGTTTTGGCAGAGCGTGTAGTAGCAAGGGTAACCGGATAGGAAGCCCGTCGCGCGGCGAGAAGGCAGAGACGCAGACGCGTTAGCGGACGAGTCGCAGCGCCAGTACATTCTATTTGCCCTGACGTGAAAACACTGTAGTGCGTGCTACGACTCGTCCGCTGGCCCCTCTGCGTCTCTTCCTTTTCGCCGCGTGACGGGCTTCCTGCCAGGTAGCATACGATCTCTGCCCAAGGCATGATTTGTACGTATAGGCTTCGATATCTAAAGAGAACAAATAAGCCTTCGAAGAAACTCACCCCATGGGACGTAGATGCACGAGTTACTGGGCCTTCTTCGTACAAATAAGAAAGTAGACTGGTATGCCTGACAGAATCATCGCCACGCCCACTATCAGCTCGGTCGGTTGTGAGAGAAACGGTAACACGAGGAAGAGACAGCAGAAGAAGAGAAATATCAGTGGAATGCAGATGTTTAGCTGAAAAGTAACAGGCTTTTCAATAAGTTCGGTCGTTATTCGTACTTATATGCTTGTATGTTGGGTAATTATACGATATTAATTCGAGATAATGTATTATAAAGGATAAAGGATAAAGCATTTGCCGTTGATCAATCCCTTTTTGGGATGCGGCACGCATTCTACTTCCATTTGTACATTCGCAGTGGCATTTGAATGCGATGTGGCCTATACAATGACTTGCGGGGCCAGCCGATGTTCAAGTCAGTGTTTTTATCCTCCCAGACAAGTCTGGTACCAATTAACCGACCCCGGAGGGATGGAAGGCTTGGTTGGCCCGGGCGACTCACGACCCAGGATTTGATCCCGGACCGCTCGCGTGGTAAGCGCGCCACTTGCCACTACACCACTTCCGCCCAATAATTATATGCATTAAAATAAATGTGGCATGGATGCACAGATATTAGGTGATAATATAGAATTATTTTTCATACTGACATAGTAGTAATTTGTAGATCTGGTGGATGGTCGGAAGTCTGGAACGTCTACCCAAAAAGGCACTCAAGAATAGCGTTGATTTAGAGAAGACGCTGGTATAAGCGATCTGCATAGTGGAAGTTGCTAATAAAGATTAAAGCGAGGGACTGATAACGTCTGTGCGTGCATGCATCAGTGGAAGCCTGCCAGAGACCGAAGAAGGCGGGATGTGGCCTGCTTCGCGGGCCAATGTGCGCCAGTTTGAAGCAATCTGGGGGCTGTCTAGGCCGTCTGGTCGGGTCCGTCTCGCCTGTGCTCGCACCACTTGGGAGGTATTTACTTCAACGGCGTATTATCTCACATTTTTGTGAAAGCCACCGTAGCTTGGCTAGAAAGCGTGGCGATCAACTAAGCCCACAAAGTGGGCGGTTCCTAGCAGGGTGAATAACGGTCGAGGAATTCCTCGACCAGGGGTCGTATTTGCTCCACTGAGATGCGAAGGGGGGTCGTAGGACCATTCATCGCCGAATAATGGTGCTGCTCTCCACTCATTCGCTGTCATCCTCAATCTTGGTTTTAGTTAGCATAATGCGAATGCGAATGATATCTTACAACTGACTGGAGTAAAATTTAAATGGAAAGTGGCCGTTGGTCTGATGGGTAATGATCAGTCTGACGATATAGTCGTAAGGTAACGCGTCCTCCAAATGTATCGTGAGGAATGGACAGCGACTGTCTACTCCAAATTAATGTACACGCTTCGAGAACCTATCAAGTGGGGGAGCAGAATATGAGTAAAGAATTCAATACGGGGAGATTCGAACCTTTTTGGCTTCATCAAATACTGCAGCCACAAATGTATCTCAAAACAGGATCGGAAAGGAAGCAACGTAAATAGAGGAATGACCAGGCTATACTATGATTCTGATTAGTCGAGACTAAGAACACCTGTTTGCACGAGTAAGTTGTCCTTTTGACAAGACACCTTTCAAATGATTCCGAGTGGGGTCACTGCATGGCGCATACCAGAACGGTATGGATCTGCGCCAAGTGTATCATTTTCAGTCTACTCCATTGGAATGGTGTTCCTAGAAGCATTTTGAGGGTGCTCAACGCTGTTCCCTGCTACAGCAAGCGAGGAATAGAGCTTTCCAGTGGCTTTGGGAATTCCCTTGACATTTTCTCGACGCAGATTTCTCGCTAATCGGGGGACATTTGAAGCAATTTTGATGCTTATCGGAAAGCTCCAATCTTCTAGTTTACAACGCGCTTTTTTCCTCTTCTCTAAATATTATAAATGAAGGAAGTTATGGTCTTCCAAAGAGCGAAAACTCACAAGTAAAACTCGTTCTCCTCGACAATTACTCGACGTTTTCAATTCTCGAGATAAGACTAGCTCGAAAAATTTTTCAGCACGGCTTAGAAACTAGAAATCACGCTCTTCCAGAATCTGTCTTCCTTTTTTGAAATGATTGTCTTTATAGAATGTTAGAGCCCTTCAAATAACGGGTACATTTGACGATTTTTCCAACGAGCGCGCTCCAGGCACAGCACGCGACGCAACCGCGGGCGGTTAGCGCCGCTAGAGCGCGGGACTGTTCAACTGTGTGTAGGCGGCGCCTCCTTCAACGTTCTACTTCCCGGCCAATGTGGCCAAGGCTAAATTATTGGGAGGAAAGAGGGAGAAGCCACTCTGAGCAGAAATGGATTTAGGATTTGAGCCGTGCATTTGAGTGGCAGCGTCGCTGCCTCCTTCTCCTAATCTAAAACTAACATTTTTGTTGTAAAACCGGATATGGAAAGGTTAAAACGGGGGTCGTATCGGGGTCTGCATTATGGAGGGGGGTCGTAAAGAGGCGGACATTTCCTCGACACGATTTTCACCCTGTCTTTCGCTGTGCTCACTCGTATCGGCGACCACAAGGGCAATAGAGGCAGCCTCCCCCCCCCATTTCGCGTGTTGTGTTCACAATTTCTACTTGCGCTTCTCCGTTACTCGGCGCAGATTACTCAACATTCCCATTTCCAATTTTCCCCAATTTCCAACCCAATCTTAATGCGATGCTCCGCTGCAAACTTGGCCTTCAGAACTGAGCATTAAAGAAAAGAACCTAGCGGGGGGTATGACCAAACCTTGTTGAGGCGCAGGCGGTGCAAGTAGATTATACAGCAATGACACAGCGCGATGTGTTCATCTTTAGCAGTGAAGGCGGAATACGTGAGAAGGCAGCTCATTTAGGAATCACAGACAAAAGGGTGCCTTGTGGCAGGGTCAACCCTATGTTGCTACAAGTAGCAACGGGGGGTCGTATTTTGGTGAGTTTGTAGGGGGGGGGTCGTACTTGCTTAGGTTGTAAGAAGTGGCATGTGATGAGAGGGAGCGGCGCGAAAATTTGCCGTTTCAGCGCGCGTATATACCCCCTTCTAGAAAATGGAGCAGTTGAAATATGGGGTGTAAAGCATAGGAAAATACGAGGAGCAGTTTGCGGTTTTAGGGGAAGTATGTACCCCCCCCCCTCCCTCCCCCCCCCCCTCCGCTCGACGGTAATTTTTTGGGGTAAAAATTGGTCGGAAAGGGGGGGGGGTCGTAGGAAACTTTTCCTGAAGGAGGGGGGTCGTAAAAACTTTTCGAAAAGTAGCAACGATAGGACTGACCCTGTTTCCGTGTTTTTGAACGCGTTGAAGAAAACATCCGAGAAATGGCTCAGAACTCCGAGAACCGATGACTCCTTCGCATGCAAGCTGATTGCGCATTTGTAGCGACCATCATCGGTGCTGCCAACTTCGATGAAGACGCTCTCTCTGGTAAACAGCTACAGTCAGACGGCGAGAAGGTGAGCGTTCAGCGGCGCGGGTATGACCTTGCTAGGCCGCTGAGGGACTCTTACCTGGGAAAAGCGCATGGTCCCACAACCTAAGGGGCACGCCTGACTCCGACGGAGGCTTGCACATTCTTCCTCAACTTCGACCTTATCGCTTTAGAACCGTTCGGCAAATTTTGGCAAGAAGAGAACCCATGTATCGCAAACAATTTAGAGGTTTTTCTAACCATAGTGGCAAAATTCAAATTCATTAATGTACACACATACATAATTTCACGGTGATTGCAAAGCAGTTCACAGTACTACCAGGCTAAGTTCACCTGCGTCTGCTCTATTGAGTTCTATGTGCTATACCACAATCTGATTTCGTATACCTGCATATAATTTATGCTATACGAAGTTATCGGATAGTTTTGCCCTTTGACCAAGCACTCACCTTAATTGGAGTCTTCGCTGCTGGCTGTGAGAATCTCATTTTTACCAAACCAGCTACCGAGACCGCCTACCACAAGACTTTCCGAAAACGCACAGTAAGTTGATCAGTGTTAGCACATCTCCAGCGAAAAGCATCACAATCGATGCGACTGAATCAGAGAGGTATCAAAAACGCGTGAATCGACGTAAGCAATATTCAAAAGAAACCTCCAAGGAAAAGCAGCGACGGCAGAGGTGTCAGGTAGTCAATGGAAATCATCGACAGCATTTCCGGCAATTGTCCTTCTCTGGAAACAAAAGGTGATAAATAAATCTACAACGAATGGCTTTCAAAGATAATGGCCGGCAGCTCAATTCCTCTTGACAGTGTCGCAGTAAGTAAAGAAATGAATAAATAAGTAATTATATAAACACATGAACTCCAACAATCCAAGTTCCAAGTTTAGCGGCTGTAATGAAAATGGAACCCAAAAACGGCGCTATCGCAAGATACGGGGCACTGCAATGGTAATGCATTTGAAATCGCGTAAATACTATGTCTTTTTGTTTAAAATCAGAACTAAAACTTGCGCGGAGAGGAAAAGACTTCAGGGTGCAAGTACTTTTTATTTTTCCGGAGCCCTGCCAACTTTTAGGCTTAGTGCTACAGGATGCCACCGTATCTTGCGATTGCGCCCAAAAATCGCAGTTTCACACAATTTTTGTCACAAAGGGGAGAGCAATCTAAAGCGAAACATGACATGCAAGTTTCGATGGCAGCTCTAACGGTCATTTTTCTGGAGCCACCAACCTCGCTCCAGCAAAAAACATCCGCGAAGAAGTGAACAAAATGCCGTTCAGACTTCCAAAGCATGAGCAGGCGACAAAAAACGGCATCACAGGAGCGAATGGTCCCATCACTTTCTTAGCAAACGTCACAGCAACCGCATCGGACTCTAGGATCTAAACAGTTTCGATGTGCCACAGCTATCAAAATGTATTGTATTCCATTCCATCTGAGGCACTTTTTTGAACTTTTCGAATGGAGAATTGAGCGCTATCGCAAGATACGGAGGCATCCCTCAGTACTAACAAACCCAGGAGGAGGTTGGGGCAATCGAGGCAAACAGAGAGTGTCACGCAATCTGGGACCACCTGTCTCCTCCACCTACGGGCTGGAGCCTAATTCTCTCGAGAAAGATGAGATCTTTTATGCGGTTCGAAATGCATGGTGCCCCCGTACCTTGCGATAGCGTCAAAAATGGTAAATAGTATTCCGTAGATGTGAACAATACGTTACCTCATCCAACGGAACCCCAGCGAAATATGCCATGTTCCTGAGCTGTATATGCACTGTCACCACGGCACGGCACAATTAGATTGCTCCCGTAGATTTTTCTCGGATTTTCAGCACTTTGAAGAACGTGATGCAGCTCAGAATCGAAAGCAAGCCCAAAAGGGGCAAATCTGACCTGTAGGGATCTTTAAGTTCCTCTGTGACAAAGTTCAAATAGCTATAACCGGCGAAGGAAAAAACTCCCGAGTAGAACGCCAAGGTTAGGGACGAAACTTTAGTTTGACTTCCAGTGAGTACGTCCGGCATTTCAAAATATTCAGTGTTTCCTGGAAAATAATTGTAATGTCGCGAAGCAAGAGTAGGTTAGATCCTAAAATTGCAATTTTTGGAATTCAAGGTAATAAATACCTCATGATTTACATTAAGCGCGATTTCCTCCTCTTCACACTAGCAAACCCTACTATCGCCATAATACCCCCCACTTCAAGGGAAGGTAGTGTAGTGGCGAGCCGCCGCTATCAGCGCACGCCACCGCGGACTAAATGCCGGACTGAATACCTTTCACGAAAACCGAGCATTCCATCCTTCCGAAGCCAGTAGTTGATATCAGACTTTTTTGGATGAGAGGGCAAAGCCATTGCCTTGTCATCGGCTGAACCGCCAAGCCTCAGCCCATAGCCAAGCGACCTTCGCCGCATGCGAACGGGGTAGCATTTGTGATTTCGGGGAGGGTGAGGACGCGGCGCAATTCTGGGGTCCAACAACCAATTATCTCTGAGAAATCGTGAAACCGGGTCGTTAACGGGGTTTTGATGCGCTGCGACGTTTCCGCCTCGGTTGCGTAAACAGATCACTGCCTAGGACATACGTCATGATTGGTGTGTGGTGGGCGATCGGGTAAGGAGGGCAGCGACAGGATTTTTGTTCGTATTGGAGCAAGCTTCCTAAGCAGGGTCACCGTCTCGGCTGGACAAATTCGAGAATGGGCCTGCGATCCGAGGCGAGAGAGGGGAGGGGGTATCACCAGTGAAACGGCAAATTTTTTTCTTAGCGCTCAGCGTAAAGCGTCACACTACGACCCCGAGCAGGGTCAACCCTACGTTGTTACGAGTAACAACGGGGGGTCGTACCTGGTTGAGTTTGTAGGAGGGGGGTCGTACCCACTTTAGTCGCTCGAAATCACGTGTGGGATTGAGGTGAAACTAAGATTTCGTGGGTAGTAGGCTGGGCGAGTGGAGGGCGCGCAGGATAAAAATTTGCCGTTTCAGCGGGGTATTTTCGGAGATATTTACCGTTTCAGAGTGACTATACCCCCCCCCCCCCCTCCGCTCGACGGCATTTTTGGAGGAAAAAGTGGGCGGGGTTTTGATGGAAGATGGAGATGGTGGAGGTAGGGAAAAGGGGGTCGTATCAAATCCACGTTGGGGGAGGGGGGTCGTAAAAAATTTTCGAAAAGTAACAACGATAGGACAGACCCTGTTGACCCCCCGCTGGTGTAGGATTGACGCTGCCTCCAACCTTACGAATATGACCCCCTCTTTTCGGTCGTTGGACTTGGTCACACGGTCGCTTGACCCTGCTCCTAGGACTGGGTGTGATGGTGGGTATCGCATCGAGACTCCTCTATAGGAGAGGGGGTAGCAAAATTTTTGGAGAAGTGCGAACGCAACGGTTGACCCTGCTTATAACCTCCACATTCTCTTAAGATTCTGAGAGGAAGACAGATGTGTGGTTCCGGAAAGAGGATCAAGGCCGAGTTTTTATCCATTATAATGTTGACTTGCATGAAAAATTGAAGAAAAGCAAGAATGGAAATCATAAGAATCGACGCGCATGGTGTTGAATAATTCCTGAACTAATGAAGGTACGGGGCTACGCAACGTCCAACGGGTTCCCGATTTTCCGGCAATTCTCATTGTTGAACTTGCCTCCACTGTCAAACTAAAAGGAAAGAAAAAAGCTACATTTTCACATGGCTTACCTAATGCGAGCCACGCCACTCCGGCTACGATTATACAGACCAAGGCGGCCACTTTTGTAATGGTAAAAGTGTCGTTGAATCGAGTCGCAACTCGCACATTGTAGCAGTTGACGAATGTGAGAAGTGCTGAAATACGGAAGTTTACAAAATTCAAACAAACAGGTGAAACAACCCATCATTATGAAATGATTGAAATTTCTTCGAAAATGAGGGCAAATGTAGTAAAGTTTCCAAGCTTCAAGTAACCATCAATATTACAGCTTGTGAAGAACAACGTTACTAGTAATCTCCCCAACCGGAAAATTTCCTGGTAGTTGGGTCCACTTGAAGCTACAAAATTAGAAAAAGGGAAAAATCCGTCCCAAAGGATTTTGGCCTGCATCTTCGAGGTGCTTCATGACTTAGCGAATGAGTTTTCACCGTTGTTCTGCCTCCTCTGCGAATAGCGGACCAATCTGCTAACTACTGCTCTTACAGAATAATGCTTTGAAAAATTTTGACTTGTTTTTGTTTGTTAACTGCTGTTTTTGGCCGCAGTTCGCCTTGCGAATGTTTCACAAGAATGCTGGGTTGTGAACAAAACTTTCGCCCCAGGCGGGACTAGAACCCGCACCTCTCTCGCTTTCGCTACCAGTTACGCTACCCGGGGCACCATTTCATCCCAACTCAGCTTCTCATGGTATACGTACCATAGCTTCTCATGGTATACGCTTCAAAAAATGTTCGTTGAATTTTGTCATTTCGAAGGCGCCCATTCATGCTCGATCGCTGCCCTTGCGACGTTCACTAATGAACTTACTCTTCGAATGCTTGCTCTCCCGATTTTCGCTTCCTTCGCCACTGCTCACGAACCTTGCCTGATGATTTGCCGCTGACGTGCGAGGAGCGCCTGGCCATTAGTTCGCGAAGAAATCTAACGCTCACGTGGTGGAATATGCGATGACAACTACGACAACTGGTGGCTTTGTTCATAATGCATTGAATTTTGTGGCTTCGCTTTGGAAATTGAAAAAGAGCGTTTGCAAGTATCAGTTACAAGTTAGTCCCATTTGAGCTCCGTCAGGTTTACCAATCAGCGCACGAGTGCCAAAGTTGCAAACTAACTATCAGGCACCATTTGACAAACATCGTAGAAACTTTCATGCCCTGAAGGCTCAAATGCACGACCCAGGAGCAAACTGGTATGGTTTTTGCCCTTTGAATGAAAGGCATACGATGGCAAAATCCACCGAATATTAATGAAAAAAACAAGAAGCATTTCATTTCATAAGAAAATCTTCATAGTGGCCATCTACGTGGACGGCATCAGGAAAATTTGCCCCGGAAACATGGTGCTCTGGTCGAGCTCAGTGGGGTTCTCGACTGATCGTGTACCGTTACGACGGGTTCCGAAGGGCGGTTCCGAGGGGGTTTGCATAGTTAGAGCTAATGTCCCTAGGAAACTATCCCACGTTGAATCGATCCAAGAAATTATGTAAGAGCTTCAGGCTGAAGCAGTTACTGTAGGCCTCCCTGAGCTCGACGACGGTGACAGATGACGTCATATTCTGAAGACGGTGAGGGTAGTGAAGGAGGGCCTGCGTGTACTTATAGAGGGACATTTAGGGAATATTTTGCTGAGGAACTTCCGTCAACGACGGCAATCTCTGCGAAGAAAAAAAGGCCGAAGTGCGACTGGGCAAAATGTCTTTTTTTTTCCTGCCCCCCCCCCCTGTATATCCAGGCTGTGGAGGGTTGCAGGAGAAACAGCGAGATAGGATATATCGAACGCCGCGAAGAGGGAAAGGAATTGGCGAGCAGCATGGACACGAGCAAGAGGTGGATTTGACGCATGACGTCGGCACGTTTTGCGGAACTAGTACTAAAAATAAATAAACAAAAATATAGGACACCGGGGGCGGGTAGCATCTCGTGGGCAATTTAATCCCGCAATGGCTTGCATGGAAATTTCGCACTTCGAGATCGGTACGACTTACTGATCTCTCCACTTTTCCCGCACTAGGACTCAATCAACTGGCGCAGTCCTAGGTAGTACCTTTGGGAAATTTTAGCGCTGGCCATCTACGACAATGTAAATGTGGCTGTAAAACCCCGAGATTCGAACGGTATAGGACAATCATGTAGTGATTTGCTAGTAGCTCAAATTTGAGCCGGCCAGCACTCACAAATAGCATTGTCAACGCTCTGAATCACTACAGCAGTTGCTGGGACAGAAAACCAATACGAGTACGAAATGAGAGTTCAACCACAAGGAAGCGAATCAGCAACGAGCTCTTCAGATTCAATTCATAGTTCATTCACCGGAGGTAGTACTAATAATCATTTTTTTATCACTTGCTACGATATTAAGACTATGGCATGGTTGTTATAAGGAAATGAAGTTATCAAACCCAATTAGAGGTTTTTTCATGTCTGCCATTTGACAGCGCGCCTTATTACTCCACGGTCCCAAATGAATTACGAGAGCTGACGATCTGTGTACTTCGTAGGTTTGTTTGTTGCTGAAACTAAAAACCGGATCAGATCGTCAGCAACCCCGCTTGAATCAACACCCTGATATTTGACCAAAGGCGCAAAAGATAAGGAAATTAATCGGCTTCCAATATCCTCAGCTTAAAGTTGAAGAGGTGGCAACTAAAAGGAATAGTTCACGGAAAATTCGACTTCCTTCCCAACATGAATACGCAGTTGTGATCGCTGAAGACAACGTACAAAGTTCCATGCAAGATTCAGTTTCCGAAGAAAAGCAAACCTTTGAAAAGTGCACTCTGAGGACGGTCGTGGGTAGCTCGGGCGGAGATAAGGGAACGCATGGAAAGAAATGCGCGTTTGGGCGGTCAAGCGACGCATA
>MU896495.1:0-11316 GCA_036418205.1 Ostertagia ostertagi | reverse complement strand
TTCAGAATTCTGTTTGGATGGCGATTGAACATGGCGTCAGTGACGCTGACCTGAAGCGCCTCGTCGAGGACTACGTCGATCGTGCGATGAGTTCCGGCATGTTAAAAGCTGACAAAAAGTACACGAAACCCCGTACGAATGTCGAAACCACTCCCAAGACACGGACTTTTTCAAGTCGAGTGGTCGACGAGAGTGTAACTCCACCACCACCACCAGCGTGGCAACGGGGATATCCTTCCTACCGTAGACTTCCATCTGGGAACGTCGACGTATGGGTTCCCTGACCGTATTTTTTGTTGTTGATTGTTCTCCGCACTTTTTTGTTGTTTTCAAAAGCCATTGATAGTTGTACAGGTCTAGTTATGTAATACTATGTCTACGTTATCAGTTACAGTAAAGACTTTAGTATGTTTTCTGAAGTGGTTTAAATATATGATATCTATATTTTTATCCTGATTATAAAAATTCGAGCCATGCGCAGTTATGCTCATTACTATAAGCGTGGCTGCTAAACGATCAAAATGCATCCGAATCAGTGCACTTGAATCAGCTTTCTTCCTAACCTCTCGAGCTTTTACGACCGCTTCCTACGCGAGAGGTTAGGAAAACCCTCATCAAGCAGCACTGAGAAATGACGTGCGGATCTGAAGGGCAACATCATATCAGCAATGTTTGATGGAGCGAATCAGCAAATGAGGGTTAAGGGAGCCTCAATGATCACTGCTGTTCGTGTAGGGCTGTTGCTGGAAGGTCAGCAATGAGCAGTGAAGAGACCTTCAAGAAGGTGAGTCCACAATTCAAACTAACGTGGCGGGGGGTAAACAATGGTACGAGCCAAATTTTCGCACCCTATGTGCGAAGTGACCTCATTAAGGCTGATGACATAAGGGTCACAACACCACCCACACCTCTCTGTTAATCAGGTAAAACGCAATTAATTGAGGAAACAAATCGTTCATAATAATAGTTGAAAAACCAAGACCCGACGCCCGCGAGGGGACACATCCCCTCAGTCGTATGCACAAGCCCCACAGGTCCGAGGGGATATATTCCCTCGGGGTCGGACCTCGGGATTTCGGTAATGAATCCCCATACGGAGCAAATCCTGTGCTCGCATCCCAGTCTCCGTGATCCCCCATGGGGGCACGCGCTAAAGACATATCGAAAGGATGTCGAAAATTTCTAAACGGATCTCAATAACAGCAACGCTAGAATCACAAAAGAGAATCCGACAATAATATAAGAACTTGTCCGCATAATTCTCAAAAGCAATAAGGAATTTGCAAAAGGGCTGGGCTATAAGAGGCTTTCAAATAAGTTCGTGCGCTTTTTCTCCTGCGAAAAATGTAACTTCTGCGCATCAGTACATACTAAAATTGATTTACAAGAAGCTCATTGTTATTCCACAATGCATCAATAACCTATACCATTTATCCGGAGGAATTCCAAAGGTGAAAAGAACCACAAATTAAGTGTTGGCTTCTTCGGAAAGATTCCGCCGATTTCGATTCTCGAATTCGG
The DNA here is from genome assembly GCA_036418205.1 of Ostertagia ostertagi. Classification (NCBI taxonomy): domain Eukaryota; kingdom Metazoa; phylum Nematoda; class Chromadorea; order Rhabditida; family Trichostrongylidae; genus Ostertagia; species Ostertagia ostertagi. Next base: position 9,795 of record MU896495.1, on the reverse strand, counting down.
AGGAACTGGTAGGGAGCTCTCGAGAGAGATACGCATCTATACCGCGAAATGCGATGATGTGCTGATTATGAGCGAATGCACTGAAGGTTTTCTTCTACAGAAGCCGTTTTCTTTTTTCGAAGCGCGAATATCGCAAAATCAAAGTGCCCCGAAATAATAATCGCTCAGTAGAAATTATCCTAAATTGAGCGTCACAAAGAAGAAGAGGGCAATCTTAACTGGCAGGATTTGCTCCCTATGGGAATTTCATCACCGAAATCCCGAGTCAACTCGACCGCGACGGAAGTCGAACTGACCAAAGCCGTCGGGGATGAGTCCCCTAGTCGAGAGCAGGGGATTCATCCCCTCCGTTGTCTCCCCAAAGTCGTATGCAACAAGCCCCGAGGGGATATATCCCCTCAGTGCTGCGAGGCTTGTTGCATACGACTCAGGGGATATATCTCCTAAGACCTGTGGGGCTTGTGCATACGGCCCATGGTGCTTCTTTTTACCAGGGGTCTTGCGAAGTGGTACAGGGGGTCCCGAAAAGTCATAGAAGGGGCACATGAAGGGCATAGCTAATGTGTAGTTTTGCAGTTTCTTATACCTTGTTCAATCTTTCGGTTGTAACTATTTAGTGATAGTTGATTGGTGATAACGGGTCATTTCGATTGTTTTTTTTTGTATTTTAGATTGACAGTACTTCCTCTTTATTCATGTTGTAATTTGTTGTGTGGTTTTCCAATTTGACTGCTATTTCTACGTGTCTAGAACACATGTTTGGATGGTGTTGTGACCCCTAGGCCGTCTCCCTTAATGAGGTCACTTCGCAGTTATCCGCGGAGTATTCTTAATTAGGTGTGAATCGTACCATTTTCTACTGACCCCTCACAAGGCGGGTCTCATCCCAAAACGTAAGGGGGCATGGTGGTCAAAAATCATATTTCATGACAGGAAATCCAGTGTTTCTTCAGGGATCGAGTGGCTGAAAAACCGTAAGCGAAATGATTTAACGCACCCCTGGGGTCCCTCCCCCTTGCAAAAATTTCGTGATCGACAAGGACTGTCACACCACGGCCCTCCCCCTTACTGGATTACAGCCAACGTGACTGCTAAAAAGATCACCAATCATACGAAATGCATTGCGTTTGAATCCAATTTTCTTACCTAATCTTTCGCGTAAAGATTTTACGACGGCTTCTACGCGAGAAGGTTTAGGACAAACCTCGATCAGCCAAGCACTGAGATTATTGACGTGCGGATCTGTAGGGCAACATCATATCAGCAAGTGTTTAATGGAGTGAATCGGCAAATGAGGGTTAAGGGAGCCTCAATGATCACTGCTGTTCGTGTAGGGCTGTTGCTGGAAGGTCAGCAATGAGCAGTGAAGAGACCTTCAAGAAGGTGAGCTACTTGCGGTCCCCATCAGAAGCTTATGCTGCCTTAATTACTTTTTCAGTCTTCTGAAGATGATCAAAGTATTACAAAGGTTTGTGCTGTTTTCAGTCTTGGAAGGCGATGCGTAAGCGGTTTTTGGTCTCGCTTCCGAGAAGGTGAACGCAATGTGTAAGCTTCCGAAAAGGTGAACCAAATTCTTCAAGAGGAAGTGTATACCTTCGAAGGCTTAGAGCCTAGAAGTCTCCCGAATTTCTTGGCATTCTCCTAATGCTGAAATTCTGCCTGCCTCCTGACCTTTGCGCAATCAGTGAATATTCCAGTCAGGAAATACAAGAAAGAGAGATTTCTGAGCGGGGCTTAGGAGAGGGGGTGCATGCGTTGGGCGAGAATGGGCTGCTGTGGCTGTATGCAATTGGTCGTGGCGTGCGGCAACTGTTTGTGCTGGTTGCGGGAGTACCAGTCTTCCCGGTCCGACATACCAAAACCCTGTAACGCCCTAGGCTCGCGTCATCGTCCTACGTACCTTTCCGTCGCCATGATGGCCTTGCGAAAGAAGTGTCAAGTCGATATGAATGCGAAGCTATGTGGCACGAGTGACGGATAGAGAGAGAATCGCTGATCAAAAGCTACAGCCACATGTACTTGGCCTAACACGCAGTTCTATTCGAACTATCTGGAGTCTACTCAGCCCTATGACGGAGTCTGACAAGCTGTGCATAGGAAGCTAAGCGCACGGATATCCCCAACACAGTGGCCCAAATCGGTCTCATTCTTCTGAACATGAGCGAACCCTAATGCAGCAGCTTGGAATTGAATTACACGGAAGTAGATCAACTGTTTGCCAAAAGAGGGAAGGACTGAGCTGGTGATTTGCACTCCCAACGCATGATCGCTTGCATCCGACGAAGCTTATATTGTGAAGTTGATGATGAAAGCAAGAATCACGAAGCAAAAGACTTCGGATGAACCGAGGCAAAAAGGCACCGCCCACTTACGCCATTCTGACATAGGTAGAGGGACTTTTCTCAGAGCGTTCGTCAGCAAAGGAGTCGACCTCATGGAAATCCCTGTCAAATTTGGCCATTAACATTGATACCTACAAGTCCTACCGAAACGATCCGAACTGGAAGAGATCGAAAGATGTGGTTCAACACCCGTTTGGTAATCATCGTCGACTATTCGCCAGACCACATGATGAAGAAGAGCATAGAGCATTCCATTCTACGTACTACGTACTACATACTAAAATGCACCACGAAGGTGCTATTCGACATCGAGCTAGAATCAAGGGAAACAAGGCAGCAGAGTTCCGTAAAGTGGTGGTCAGTTATACTCTTGACCACCACTTTACGGAACTCTGCTGCCTTGTCTCCCTTGATTCTAGCTCGATGTCGAATAGCACCTTCGTGGTGCATTTCAGTATGTAGCACGTAGTACGGGGGCTTAAATGTGGATAGAGGTTAGAGAAGGAAAGGAGGCTAAATGTTAACGGTGGGCGGAGCGCACACCGATGTGGCGGAGTTTGCTCCTAAGTTTATAACTTGGTTCCAAGAAGTCCAGTGGACCGGGAAGGAAAGGAGTAGAGGTAGGCGAAGGAGAGCAGATCCACTGCTATTGGTGGGAGGGGCATGCACCAAAAAGGGCGGAGTTGGTCACAGAAATTCGTGATTCGGTTCCTAGAAGTCCCGTTGATGAAAAAGAGGGAAAAGGTCGAGAGGGTCAAATGCCATCGATGGATGGGGCATGCTACGAGCGGATAGAATCTAGCTCAAAAGTCAAATATTTGTATAGGGCAGAATATGAGACCCCCTATAATATATGTAAGAACCATGGCGCTATCGTTACTGTGACTCGAGCTACGAATTTCGTGACAAACAGACACACACACACAGACATACACACACACAGACATACTTAGCGAATTATATATAGTAGGATATTAATTTCAGCAGTCATCCGTCGAAGGGACAATCAACAGTTTAGCGGTAAGATAACTATAGTTTCGATTATGGTAAAGAATGACCTACTCCTCATCATTATAGGCTTCAAAAAATGACTTATCAACGAAGACGGTAATGCATTTTGTTGATCTATGAAATTTGCTCGGAACGAATTTGTCAACATAACTTCTTATCTTTAAGGAGACAATAACTAAAAGCGTGGACGAAGTGGCCAGCGAAGGTTTTGAAGAGTCTGAGCCACTGTTACCAAAAGGTGAGACTTGTGAACTGCTACTCAGGGACTTTGCGGGCGCCTCGTACGCTTGCATCAAAGAGGACAGGCATTCTGGCGATTGAAATAACTTTTTGAGAACCCATCTATTGGCCCATTCACTACAGGAATTGGAAGCAGATTTGACTGAGGACCTGGATAGTCTCGGATGTGCAACGAGCTCCATTGCTCTGTTCCCAAATTGTAGCTCAATTAGATGACGCTGCATAACTGGTCTTGTTGGACTGAAACAGACTGAAACAAACCTTGTAACCGCCTTAGCCAGCTGTGTGTTGACTGATCTTTGGCGTTGACCGTGGAGCAGCTTATCTACTATTGAAATTTGAACAAATATTCAAATGATTATAACTTTCTTCAAATATGACGAATTTTCAATCTGAAAGCAGATTTGGGAGTTTTGTGAAGAGCTCTTTCTAATCAGTATTGAAATTACAAAAAGTTATAAGAAATAACAAATTTAGATCAATTAACGAGGAAAATTCATGATGAGCACGAGTTTTTACACTTTCCGAAGCCACAACTTGCTTCCCTTTTTTTCTTTTTTCCGATTCCTCAACGCACGCTTGACCCTGCTCAGATAACGGTGTCGGCACAAGCCAGGCTGCATGCGGTGATTTCATAACTCTGACTCATGATGTATGTATGTGTGTATGTCGCGCTGCCAGAACGCAAACCTCCTGGGGCCGTAAGGTATGCTTCCCCGAATGTTGCGGGGACGAAAGTCCCTTTAAATTTTTTTGTTTTGAACGATACTGTTTCTTTATTTTCAATGCATGTTTACTTTAAGCTACACATATATTAAATGTAGGCCCTTTATCAGGACAATCCCAGTTGGGAGACAGAGAAAATTTAAAGGGATTTTCGTCCCCTAACCCTTCGGGGAAGCATACCTTACGGCCCCTGACCGAGAGGCGTCCATCAGACTTGAATGTACTCTTAGCTCATCAATCCTTATCATTCTTTTCTTCGCGCATTACCTATCTTCACTGAGATTATTATTATGGGAATATGTATAGGCACTGCCATCGCCTATCCCCTTAAATCACATGTTATCGATTCAGTACACTAATCGCAAATGTGTTAGAAGCTCCTACTCATCCACCCTTGATTTATATGACTTTCACAAAGGTATATCTCGAAGTGGGCTTTGTACGAGGCATACCTCTATTCTTGAGAAAGACACTACAACCCTTCCTTCCGAAGAGTTAAAGACAAGCCCGGGATAAAACCGGTGATAAGAGCGCTTCGTAGTGATGACTGAGCTGCGGGACGGCCTGAAAGTGGAAAGGAAAGCTAGAGAAATCTTTCGGGATGAAATTAAGGCCTTTACCCTTCAAAAAGGTCGGAGTGTGGAACGATGACGAGGCAGGGCGCCAAAGGCTTAGCTGGAGTGACCTTACAATTTTCCTCGCGGTATCATTCCCACACTTCGTGCTGATTCCGGATTTTGTTCCAAGTATGATCCACACCTTTCTTCTTCTTCCTTATTCTTTAGCGTTTGTCCCACCCTGTGGCGGGGTCCGCTTTCCTGGTATTACGACGCCACTTTTCCCGATTATGTGCCCAAGTAATTACAAGTCCTTCTTGCAACTTATCCCCTTGGTCGTTCTTCCTGGCACGTTGAAGTCTAGACCGATCTTACGGACACTCTCATTATTAGCGCGAAGGACGTGACCGTACCACCTCAGGCGAGCTTCGCGCATCTTATCAGCGATGGGAGCCACACCGAACCGCTTTCTGATGGTATCGTTGCGAATGTGGTCCAACGCGTGACCCCGGCAGTCCAGCGCAGCATTTTTGTCTCCATTACACTGAGACGAGCCTCAACCTCTTTAGTCACGGGCCAGCACTCTGCTCCGTAAATGGCGACTGGTCGGACGACGGTTCTGTAGATCTTAGATTTCAGTCGCTCTGGTATTTTCTTATCGCAGAGAACGCCGGTCATCGAGCGCCACTTGGACCAAGCTGCACTCACCGGGAGTTTACTTCAGAGATCAGGCTGCCGTCGGACGCGATTGCCGACCCAAGATACTTGAACGATGTTGTACGTGTGAGCTCAGTGCCACTGATCTTAATTGTGCCTGGACTCACTCAAATCGGTGGTCAAAGTACTCTGTCTTCTTCACATTCAACCTGAGCCCAAACATAGCCAGACGGTCGGACCAGGTTTGCACCTGTTGCTCGAGCAGATGTTTGTCATCACATGCGAGCATCACGTCATCAGCATAAAGAAGCGTCCATGGAGCGGGCTTCTGAAGATCACGCTAAAATGGCGACAATGAATAGGAGGAGGGGAATGCGCGAAGCCTTGGTGCATACCGACCGAGATGGGAATTCCATGATCCACACCTTTCACCGCGATTTTCGACCTCGCGGTTCATCCAGGAGTGAAAACGAAGAGTTGATGCCACTCGTGCCATCCCATCATTTCTCATTCTCTGCCGTCACTTTTGCCTTCAGTTCAAGGCTTCGTCTTTTGCCTGTGTCTTTACTTCACGAACCCCAACTCACTGATGCTTAAAGCCACGAGTCAGGATTAGGTAACCCTAGAAGGCCTTTCCATCACTAATATTTCCAGGAATGCGCTCAGAGGGGTGATGCCACACTCCTGACTCGAGATTGCGCGCCGTCAAGGCTTCTGGCCTACTACTTACAGCGATGGGTTCGTTACATCAGCTGGTCCCGCCCACCGCGGGATGTGGTGCGTGGCTGGCCTAACGTGTGAGATCAGCTAGGTTGATTGCCGTATCAACCGATGGAACGGCTGGCATATCCGGAAAACTCGTTTGGACGTGGCTCTCCCCCGAGCAAGCCTCCTTCACTGCTAGAAGAGAAGGGGTTTCGATTTCGGTCTTGTCGACGGTTTCTTTGCGTTTTTTCTTCACTGTCGTTCCACCTCCCATCTCTACACTCAATTTCAGGCGCCATAATGCCCAAACACGAGCCTGACTTTTGCCTTTAAGCGTATAATTAAAATAATGAATCATTTATGGAAGGTAGCAAAAACGTAACCGTTTTAAATATCCCGTTTATGAATTTTTTAATTTTTTTTAGTTTGGCAATAGCCTTCAATGTTCTCTCAGATGACCTAACACATCACAGGTTTCTGGTAATGCTCTACTGCTAACATGGGAGAAATTATGATTACTCAGACACACAGCGAGCCTTCTGACCAAAGCTAAGGAATGTCCACGTAAAGAGATCGCCTGTGTATAAGTCAATGTGAAATTACGGGGTCACACTGAGTTATTGTAATTAAGAACTAACTCTAACTTTCCACTTCATTTCAGGTCCCGAAGATGAGAAAACCTTGACATGGATAGACGTTGAAGCTACGGTCCCATTAGTCGGAAAAAGCTCAAAATCGCGGAGGAAGACAGTACTTCGAAGCGGTATTCCCTATTCATATCTTCTAAGGCGAACAAGGAATCAATGGTGTCGCCTTTACAGTATCCGGAGTTGCTCTTCCACGTGAAGTTCTTGCAATAATGGGTGGTAGTGGAGCAGGAAAAACAACACTGATGAACATTCTGGCATTTCAAAGTTCTAAGGAAGTAGAGGTTAATGCTACGTTTACCTTTTTGACCGTGATTTTTGCTGGATTGTTCGAATGCTGATTCTAGCAGACCTCTAAATTCTTGCAAAGGACGTACACTTTCCTAAATGCTGTCTTGAGAAATGAATGAAATTTATGTGCATGCCGCTTCGAAAAAAGACCGACATCCTTTGATTTCTGTCCCCTGTACCTGCGATGCAGCAAGAAAAGATTTAGAGCTCAAATGTCTTCTTATAACTCGATGGTAATTCCAATGACTGCAGAATGGTTTGCAGTGAGGTTCACAAATAGCGCCATTTAGCTGCCGCTGAAGAAAAAGCAAACAATGCTGCTAAGGACACCCCGAATGAGGTTCTTTTCTTTGCGGACTATTCTGAACAATGTAAAAGGTGACTGCGAAGAAGCACTGGGTGCCAGAAGGGGATATCAGTCCATAACAGAGCGAAAAAATGGAGATGGGCGAGAAATATGTGCAGTATTCGTGGCGTCAATTCGGAGACCGAGCTAGAGATGAGGGGTGACGCTGCCCCAGAGCTTGCTATGGCGATCAGGCTGCAAGCAAGGAAATGTTTTGCGCTCGTAAACCAGTATGTCCTGTCCAGAAGATAGTGTCAAGGACTGGGACTGACTTACTGATATCAAAGTATGACTTCAAGTGAACACAATAACGAACCCTCATTAAAACAGCAACAAAGGTGGAGCAACAGCACGAAGCTCTATGTGTCCTGAATACTAAACTTAACAGCTTATCGAAATGCGGAAACGCGTTTTCATTATTCCTTGGCTTTCAGCTGTTATATTTTCCAGAGTAAGGGAGCAGTTCTAGTAAATGGGAAAGCAATGACAAAACTCGACATGCGACGGATGTCAGCCTATGTTCAACAGATAGATTTATTCTGTGGAACATTGACAGTGAAGGAGCAGCTGACATATTCTGTGAGTGTAGTAGATTTCAGAAGAAAAATGGGCGCTATCGCAATTTACGCCGCAATATGGTGGCAACGCATTTGAAGCCGCGTAAACATCTCCTTTTTGTTACTACACTAGGCTAAGTCTCAGGCGCGAGGAAGGCTGCGAGGTGTATGACCAAATTCCACTTTTCCCAAAAGTTCTTGCCCTCCAGACTCAGTACTAGAGGATATCCTCTATCCTGCGATAGCGCTGAAAAAATGTATTGCAATTGGTATTTATCTTTACTAGTACGTTCCAACGTACAGTAGCAGAATGTGCCTCGCTCAAAGAAATCTGATGAAAATATGTTGAATCATCCCGCATAAATGCAGCATCTGTGATTACTTGGTACAGGGTGAGAAAATACCATGCCTGAAGAAGCAGACTTTTGAACCCCCTTCCCCCTTTGGACAGCCTATAGGCTCGGCCTAATACTAAGTGAATATGAGCGTCGTAGAGAGGAGTCTATGGTACCGACAGTAAATCAACTCTATTTATTAAACCAGATTAGTCCCCCGTCAACCGCCGGGACCTTCCTTTCCTGCGCAAGCTTTCTATCCTCCGCTATGGTCCCTTCCTCCTGTGACACCAACACCTCGTGGAAGTGACGCGTATGCAACACAATGGTGTTTCAAACAGTAGAAGGGACACAATCATGATATGACGGTAGATTTTTCGCTTCCCTTCCTCTCTCCACTGCCCTCCAGCTGCCACTGCAGCACCATGTGGAATGAACGGAAGTGTGCTAAGCAGGTGTTTATATAGCCCTAAGAGTGTTATCACAACTATCCTGCTACAAAACATTGATATCTCAAATCCTGTAAGCTACCCGATTTGTTAGCGGTTTGTTTATCCCATGAGCTTCCTTCTCACTCACTTCATTTTGCGGACGGACACACATACATACATACACACACACATACAGATACACAAACCGACACACAAAGTTAGCGCTTTATAAAATAGAAGGATTATAAATACATTTAAAGAAAATAGGGTCTTTCAGCTCTGCTCACAAGAAGCATTCCATTCTTCAAGTTCCTACATGTTCATATTCGATTTCAGGCACTACTACGTATGGGAGAAAAGTATACGTACAAGGAAAAAAAATGGAAAAAGTTCAGAAGTGATCAAGGACATGAATTTGACTGACTGTCAAGATACTCTGATTGGCGTACCGAATCGAAGAAAAGGCATCTCTGTAGGAGAGAAGAAACGCCTAGCGTTTGGCAGTGAAGTAAGTTCTCTTCTAGAGATATGTTGAGTACTGCGCAAAAATACCATCTTGTTGGTAATCTCGCCTCTACGGGGAATCTGCTCTACGGCACTTCATATTAGTTCCGTCGCCTTTTCCTTCGGAAGACCGATCATCACTTCGTTACACAATAGTTTTACTATCCGTTTATCGAATTTACCGGAGAACCTTTCTTCAATTGTCTTGCTGGATCATTGCCCACTGCGACGCTAACTCCGCCCATTTTTAATCTCATGGCTTTTTTCGAAAATGACATCCAGTTGCTCCCTTGACTTGTAACTTATACATACACAAATACATACCTGATACCAAAAATATCGAGTTCAACAAGCAATATGCAAAAAAGTTACTGGTCTTGCTTACTTGATGGAAATCGATTGAGCAGAAGTGTCACCCAAAAGCAGCATACAGTGTTAGTATTGCA
>MU896493.1:0-23517 GCA_036418205.1 Ostertagia ostertagi | reverse complement strand
ATTCGATATCCGAAAGTTGGGGTAGGTGTGGCACCGGAATTGACGTGCACTTGATAGAAGTTGCGTGGATGAGCTGTTTCCAGCATGCTTATATCTTATTCTTATTTTATATCCAGCGATGTATGCTGGAACCAACTTATCCACGCAACCTCTATCAAGTGCACGTCACGTCACATCCGGTGCCACACCCACCCCAGCTATCAGATATCGAGTATATGTGTATATGTGTGTATGTGTGTGTGTGTTGCCACACAAATAGGTTTGTATTCACTTCTATCATTCGTTCTTTATCTGCATGCTCACATTAATGAAAAGAAAACGAAAAATGAACTGAACAAACATTTGAGTAAGGTCTAGAAGACCTCTGCCCAATACACAGTTGGGTTACGTGTGCGCCACATGGCGGCGCGGCAACGGACTCTTTTCTTGCCTCGTGCTTGGATCTGCGCGTGCGCCACATGGTGGCGCACGATTTCTGAATTGGTTTTCTTCACAGTGGCTGTCGATGTTCATTCCATGTTTGCGCAGATGTATGTTATCTCACTAGGAGAACAACATACTTGAGTGGGACATCTCCAGCTTGTGAGCTAATATTTTTATGTGACACTAATAAGAGCCTAGGTTGCTAATTAAATTTGCTTGAATAAAATACATTCTTTCGAGCAAATTCAACAGTCACCGCAATCTAATGTAATCCAACTGTGCTGCAATAATGTGTTTCAGCCAAAAGCTTCGCGTGAATAAAGTGATGTGCCAGCGGAACATCAGCGTAAAGGCTTTCGGGGCGCTTCTTCCACTTAACTTGCCTTTTGGCTGTATACTTTTGAAGTCTCGTGGTTTTAGGCACTCATCTTCATAATAACTTCTACTTGAAATCCTACTCGCGCTTGCGCTACCCTCGTATCAAAATCGATAATAAATGTTCGGCAAATTATGGGTGTAATACACCCACATCCCTTGAAGTCCAGTGGAGGGTGAAATGCACCTACGAATATCCTGTAAACTGAATAAACCTCATTGCTGTTCAATAAACATGCTTAAGCAGGTTGTGGGGTAAAGGAACGAACTTGTTGCCATCGCTTTTTTTCACCAGAACTTGGTCAGAGCAGATTTTTTGATCCCTCACTACCGCTGTTATATAATCATTCGATAGCCACTTGGAATGTTCATGACAATTCAAATAGGCAAAAATTATAACGTAGTCCTAACAAAATTGTGACTTAGCAAGATAAAAAAAACAAAGTGGTAAAGGACCCTCTAAAAAGGATTTTGAAAAATGTCTGTCCCGTGTGGCCGCATGCGCCACCATGTGGCGCACGGTGCGAATGCACGCGCGGCCAGGCGAGCTCGCCAGCGCAAAAACGGCTTGGTACGCAATGTGTTAAAAATATTTGATCATCTGAACGCGACGTGATTCTTGGTTTGTGTTGATGTATGACTTATAAAATAACCACGAAAGACATGTGTGCAAAAAAATGTAATGGGTGTGGCAAACATATTGCACAATGTCCGATGAGGTACAAAAATGGCGGGGCATACACAGTTGCCGCGCTGTCGTCAAGGTGTTAACAGTGAAATTTGTTGCTCCTATCCACTCATTTGCGATTCTATGGGCATGATTAGTCAAAACACATTATATCTCTGATAGATCCTAGAGTTCTAAGCCTTTTACCTGGTAGCAAGTTCGTGCAAAAGTCAAGTGCGTCATAACTGCTCAAAGTAGCCGATCTCGCGGACGTATTAACACTTTTCTGAAAAATTCAGCCAACATGGAAGTGAAAGAACCTTCTCACAGAACCCCTTCAGAGCTACTTATCATCCGTGTACGAACTACGTAATATCCAGCAACCGTTTTCAGCTGCATCACATCAATCAACCAGATCGGACTCGAGTGTTTGCCTTCGGCATCAAAAGTTATCGTCTGGAGATTTGCCATCTCGGCTCCAAGTAGTGCGGGATAGTCCATGATTGGACGAGCACCACAGAGTGGCTCGCTTGTAATTAGCGAGGGGGAACATGAAAACGAAGTATGATTCAGCAAGTGACCCAACAGGATAGGTAGGCACTTTCACTAAAATGACTGGTTACGGATCTTCTGGGTTTTAGTTAACTTATCCGACAGGAATAAGTTTAATTGAACGGGTCGGGTGGAAACACAGCTGATGGAGGCATAACAAGAAAAGTTGTACTGCTGTTGAGCCAGCGGGCTTCGGCGGCGGATTCCATACGGTGTGGGGTGCATTGTTTCAACAATGTTGTACTTTCTCTAGCTCTTGCTTGATGAGGAACAAGCTCCAGCGACTACGAACATGTTCGTGCTAATCGTTTACTGTCGTGCCAGAGCAAAAATCGCCAGTTTGCTCTAATCTTCCTTCACGAACAATGCCGCCATCCATGCTACCAGTGCAGTAGCAGCAGCTTAACGTGCACGAAACCAACGTTATCGGTTGCCCCGCGTGCAGTTCGCACTTAAATTCTGTAGAAAACTTTGATTGTGAGGAACTAATGTTTGGCATACCTACGGTGGTGGAAAGCAGGTACATATTGTGAAAGACCTCAGATGCACTGTCAAGTGGTTGTGGTACCATCTGGATGCTGTTCTCCTGTAGAAAGCTCACATTGGACATATTGAGCATGCTCACAGAATCGAGAATGAGTTAACAGGAAGAGGAAAACTCCTGCTAAAGTCCCCTCGTCAAGGGTGCCTTTATACTTTATGCACAAGAGAATTTTCGAATTTTCATATTAAAATGTATGCAGCTTAGACTTCCGTCCTGGAAAAAGTGACTACCAGCAAAACTGTAATCCCAGTATTGTTTAACTTGCGAACCCATGCGAGCCTTAATGGCCTAGACAGAGCGCAGTGAGCAGCTTTCCCGAGTTTGGTGCCTTTATAAATTTGAAACGCACTCTATGTTTATGGATGAGCTCTTCCCTGAATATTGGATTATTTCCTCTCTTTCCAAATAGTCCTTTACAGGAACCTGTTGATGTCTTTCAAACTCACATGCACACTGCAGGGAAGTCAAGTGCCTGACATTGATCGCATTCGCACGGGAACGCGCCGTGCACTGACATCCAGCGATCCGGCACAAGTCGTAGTCTCGTCCACTCCCAAACAACCTATCGCTGCCTTGATCAATGCTGATCCCTGCGGTTGCGGCCTTCTTCCCACTGGATATAATACAATCCCCCTGCTCAAAGACTCCTTAACGCAGGCTTGACCCTGGTCAGGAACCCTCAATATTTTCAACTCGGCAATTGGCATACGAGGGTTGTTCATAGTTAGGAGTCAGTTTATGACACGAAAAAATTCATAGATCTGCTTGTTCCAGAAATGCAAAGTTTGAGGCTGATCTTTTAATAATGAAACGCACAGTATTTTCTCTAAACAGCCAAGATAGCCTTTTTGAGATTAAGCAGCTCATTTTTTAACCCTGCTATCCACAGCTCTTTGCATTGTTTGACCTGATAAATCGTAAAATCAACGCTTGAATCTGCAGCCAAATTTATTATGCACCTTTATGAGTTGCATCAATCCCTTCTTGACCATATTCACGTTTACCCTCTAAATTCCTTGACCAGCCCACCTCGGCGATGGAGACCGTTGAGTTAACTTTGCCTCAGAATTCTAATTCTAGCCTCATGCGTCGCTGACCGAATTCGTGCGAGATCTGTCGCATCCGAAGGACGATACATACTTCGGATGCGACAGATCTTACAAGAATTTGTCATCGACGAAGGAGGCTAGAACTGTCACTTATTCCGATTCAAGTCAAACCATAGACCTGCTAAAGATGAAGGAACTGTGATGCCATATTTGAAAACAATGACGATTATGATGATCAGGTCGACAGCTCTTTGCATTTTGGCTTAACTGCCTGTTGTTGTCATCATATTTGTGTCCTACTTATAATCATCAGCCCTTTACTCACCAATGGACAAGGTAGGAAAACTGATCGGGCAAACCAACCGCAACAAAAATAGGCGCCAGGTCAATCTGTTTGGGATTTTGGAATGTAAATCTGGAGCCGCTATAACGTCCATGACCATAGTCATTCCACGGGGTATTACAGTCGCGCCTGGAGCTGACGGGATTGGTAGAATGACGGGACCAAGGTATGCACATCGGTTATAACTACGAAGCCCTTCTCCTCTGTGTACCCCTACCTTACGATATATCCACTCTTAAAGGTTTTCAGCTCGCATATGGACGTCCTTACGGTGGAAGAGCGTGCACATGAATCACGTTGTCTTGGAGTGAAACATTGGTGGAACGGAAAACATTGTAGTGCATGACGGATTCGTGTACTGTGACGTGGGAGTAACCCTTATTGACTGAGCTGACAAGTAGAAAGGAAGGTTTATTTAAATCAGAAAAACAACAATAAATAGGCAATGAAGATCACGGGTTGATGGGCGAAGTATGTCGGCGGAACCGGGGAACCACTGAACTGAGGTCTGCAACCAGATGCACGGCGCACTCCCTCTTCTATGGTGAGCCACAAAGGCCATCTCCACCGAGCCACTGCTCTTCCCGACTGGCCACTGAGGCCAAATCACCGAGCCACTAAGGCTTCTCACTCACGGCCACTAAGGCCAATATCTGAGCCACTGAGGCTCCACTAACAAGCCACTGAGGCTCTCACTCTTCAGCCACTAAGGCTACCTGACTGAGCCTAGGCCCTCCTTCCTCCGGGCCGTACAGCTCCCAACCAACTAAACTGCTGAGGCACCACACAGATGCCACGACGACAGGAACACTGGAGCGCTGGAACACCGGAACTCTCGGAACTGGAACCACACCCTGCGAAAGAACCCGGACCCCTTTTATTGGGACCTTCCCGCGCCAATCAGTTGCCTCTGGCAAGGCGGTCTCCCATGACCACCCACGATCAACAACCACCGCCTCCTCCTTGGCCTACCGTGCTCAGATCAGCTGATCATAGCTGATCTCTTAAGGCATGCATGTCTCTCCCTGACAACATGACCTTGATTCACAATCGATATTTTTGTAACATTATCGGTCAGTTTGTGCAGAATGGAGTGAACAAAATTGTCAAGAGTTTTCAGTTATTTCGCCATGGAGCGAGGGCGCCGCATAGCGAGATTACCGAAGCAGCCCACCGAGACAAATTCCCCAATGGTTTAGGAGAGCTGACAGATGTGAGCCTTTCTCGACTTGCATGAACCTTCTCCGCTGTTTTTATTGTACCATGGTTTTTTAGGCAGGAGCTAAGGGAACAGGAAGCACGGACAATACCTTGAACATCGTTACGTTAGCTCAAAGTTTTTGCGTACTCCTTTGCTTCCAACAGAGGTACGTTTCTGAACTCTCAACCCTTTGATGACAATGGCAATATGCACGCAGTGTGCTCGTAAGACCACACCTCAACTTGGCGGGCCAACTTTCGCTCAAAATATGGTAAAGTAATCCTTGAGGCAGCTTCGAATAGTCCCCTTTAGTGACATGCTAGATTTCGGTACTGTTTCATGATTGTATTACATATTGTTGTAAAAAAAGGGGATGGCCGGAAGGCGAGCTCGGATCCTGCCTCCCGTTTTGAAGACAATAGAAAACTGTAGTGATAGGCAATTATCTTCAGCCTAATCATTTCAGCTAGATTTCAATTACTGTGCCGCTAAATGCCACATCTAACAATAAGACTACATGAAATATCTCTTGTAGTCATCATGTTAGGTACAGACACTTCAATGCTTCGTGGTGTTTTGAAAACTAAATGTGGCATTTGCATCGCTCGAACAATCGCTCGATGCTTACTTGTACAGGTTTACGGATCCTATACCTTCTATGTGCGACCACGCTAAATCATTCCGATTCTTATTTACGCTAGACACCTCCCATGGCATGTTGTTGACAATCTGCATAAATTTCCTTTTTGGGGGGGCGGGTATGGCTTAATATATTTCCATTATAGACTAATCGCACGTACGGTCGCCAACTATGAACGCCCCATAACTTATATGGTGGAAAAAAGAAAGGGATAACGGCTGATAAGGGCCGATAATAACGATATGCGCAAGAATATAGAGGTCACTCAAAACCAGACTTTAGATAAAGCATTTCATTTCAATATTCTTTCATTTGCGTTGTTATCATCAGCCCGAAATACCACTAAACCGCTATGCCCCTCCTAAAAATGTATGGTGTATATTTCAAAAGTACAGTACTCGCCGTTTGAAATCGAAAATTCACGCGAATAACGCGAATCCTCGTTAATTTCGTGAATTCGTTATAACTCGGTTCAAAATTGAGCTTTCGAGAATCCGAAGATATCTTTGAATTCAGCTCGTCGGACACTATAAGAATGTGCTTTGATACTTTGGAAAAGCTCCATATAGGATTGCGCCATGCACTCGATTTTCATCTCAAAAAGTAGTTGCTCGCATGTGATGTGTATATAATCCCGCTTATGCGGGCTGACCGCTACACACAGAGAAGGGCCTCAAAACTTACCCCAGAATGCGCCACGTACTCAATCTCATCCACTACATTGTGAGATTAGATGAATGTTATTTTCCGAATTCTTAGATCTTCATTTCGTTTTCAAGCGCTTACTGGCTTTACGTGTTCCCTCTGCTCTCAATATCCCATCCTCTGTATATCAAGTGGAATCTTTGAACAGTTCTCAGCAGGCATAGTGGGCCTATTATGTGACATTTTCCATTTTCAGAGGAGATGTTTTGCAGAAAGCTGTGAAGATAGCGAACAATTTCCTTCACTGTCGTAGACTACGGTCACTTGTCTGTAAGGATTATATGGAAACCTTGGTCGCAGGTGAGCGTTTCTTCCGTGGTGTGACCCCAAACATCACCCCTTGTCATGCCTTTGCCCCTATTACGTGACAAGTCCCATTTTTAGAGGAATGTTTTGTAGAAAGCTGTAAAGGAAGCGAAGAATTTCCTTCACTGTCGTAGACTATGGTCACTTGTCTGTAGGAATTATGTGGAAAACTCGGTCGCAAGTGAGCGTTCCTTCCGTGGTGTGGCCCCAAACATGCCTCCTCGTCATGCCCTTGTGGAAAGTTCAGATTTTTTGCATTTCCAGATGAACTCGCAGACCTGAAATGTGCCCCGTTAGCTTCCCCGTGAAAAATGCTATCGAATGATATGCATTACTTCCCCAGTTGAAACTTTGGTTTTTCACCGTTTTCAGCCTTCCCCTATTGCCGGATTGGGCACTATCCCACGATTACTGCCCCAAAATCTCAAAGTTTCATTTTTCGTCGAAACTTTGTCTATTGGGGTAATTCGATGCCCTGATTACGAATATGACATTCATTTTTGATGCTGGTGTCATTTGGCGCCATTTGGCGGCCTGGCTCCTTCCTGTCGTGGGAAAGTCTCCGATTCGATGACCTTTTCCACGGTCTGACAGTCGGCGCTCTGAGAAAGGTGCCTAAGAGTACGCTCTGACTGTGAAGTGTTGTTTGTGACACCACATGGCGCCGGCGTCAAGACTGGATGTTATATTCGTGATCAGGACCCCAAATAACCCCTATACACACGTTTTCAGCGGATTTGGTGGAAACAGCCGTGGCGCCAAAGGCGCCAAACGGCGCCAAATGGCGCCAGCGCTAAAAACGGGTGTCGTTTTCGTAATCAGGACCCCAAATAACCCCAAATGACGAAGTTTCAGCAGATTTGGTGAAAACAGCTGTGGCGCAAATGGCGCCACATGACACGCAAAAATGAATGTCATATTCGTAATCAGGGCATCGAATTACCCCAATAGACAAAGTTTCGACGAAAAATGAAACTTTGAGATTTTGGGGCAGTAATCGTGGGATAGTGCCCAATCCGGCAATAGGGGAAGGCTGAAAACGGTGAAAAACCAAAGTTTCAACTGGGGAAGTAATGCATATCATTCGATAGCATTTTTCACGGGGAAGCTAACGGGGCACATTTCAGGTCTGCGAGTTCATCTGGAAATGCAAAAAATCTGAACTTTCCACAAGGGCATGACGAGGAGGCATGTTTGGGGCCACACCACGGAAGGAACGCTCACTTGCGACCGAGTTTTCCACATAATTCCTACAGACAAGTGACCATAGTCTACGACAGTGAAGGAAATTCTTCGCTTCCTTTACAGCTTTCTACAAAACATTCCTCTAAAAATGGGACTTGTCACGTAATAGGGGGCAAAGGCATGACAAGGGGTGATGTTTGGGGTCACACCACGGAAGAAACGCTCACCTGCGACCAAGGTTTCCATATAATCCTTACAGACAAGTGACCGTAGTCTACGACAGTGAAGGAAATTGTTCGCTATCTTCACAGCTTTCTGCAAAACATCTCCTCTGAAAATGGAAAATGTCACATAATAGGCCCACTATGCCTGCTGAGAACTGTTCAAAGATTCCACTTGATATACAGAGACCTTATGGAGCTTTTCCAAAGTATCAAAGCACATTCTTATAGTGTCCGACGAGCTGAATTCAAAGATATCTTCGGATTCTCGAAAGCTCAATTTTGAACCGAGTTATAACGAATTCACGAAATTAACGAGGATTCGCGTTATTCGCGTGTTATTCGCGTGAATTTTCGATTTCAAACGGCGAGTACTGTATAGGGTATCTGTAACACCTGGTCACATGTGAAGGATACGAGCGGTCGAACAATATTGATGCCCATGCTCTTGAGATGGAAGTACCCAGTACCTCTATATGAACCGCCAACTTGGTATGTCAGTTTGTATGTATTCGTACTTGTGTCTGTATGCATGTATGTAAGTATTAGGTTCGAAAAATCCTGCAACATTTTTTCAGTTTTTTGATTTCAATTTTATCTTTGTTTTACACACTTCCTGACCGGTCATATATCAACCATGAGAGCCCACCACTTGTCTTCAACTCCCAGAAAATTTCTTGATGCTCCTTCTGCCAAAACCCAGCGGAGCGCGGGAGGAGAGAGGAGGCGACTTTACTATCGAGTTGGAGTTGATCGTCTAATCATTTCTTCGTCAAGACTGAGTGCTTTTGCGGTCCGTATAGTGCATCAGTCATAGCTGACAGAGGAATACGCTAAAAAATGTAGGAGATCTTGCCTCAGCTCCAGAATTTCCCAGCGAGCTCATTTCGAATCATGGCGATTTGCAATGTCATGAAAAAAGTAAATATTCCCGCGATAGGAAGGCTCTTGACGAAATGCCTGCCAACTTCTGGAGTTTCGCAGCATAGACCTCTACCTACACAATGGTGCCCATAACGAAGAATTTGTAAATGAGCTTCCGCAAGATTCTTCGTGTAATGGAGTGTGTAGGACGCTGCTGGCTTCTTATGAAAATATCAAAAGATCGGAAAAGCGCTGGTAAAGGTGAAACACGCTGTATCGCTGAACGGCATGCCTATAGAAGCTATTGCAGATAGTGTCAGTCGTTGACACGAATCCATGGTTTTGTAGACATTTGTACTAGACAGTGACTCGGAGTATGGATTTACTAGTGGTCGGAGATTTTTTGAATTTCTTGGATAACTACCGATGACTGCAGAACTTATATTCACCTCGTGGATTGGAGTCGCGAGAATAATCTACTATTTAGTCATGAATGTCACAAATAAATTTTTCAGAAGACAGACAAAAAAGAAAATTTGGAAAGAGTGTTGCCTAGAACTTTCTTTTAACCTTATATGTAGCCGTCTGTCCGCCGAGCAAAGATGTTAATGATAAGGAAATCATGGAGTTACAACCCTAAAGTGCAGGCGCACAGGATGGGCAATGTAAAGGTGATATCACTCCTACGGCTTGGCTTCTGTATAAACACCTGCTAAGCACACTTCCGGTGATTTCACAAGGTGCTGCAGAGGCAGCTGGAGGGCAGTGGAGGAAGGAAGGGAGGATGAGGAGGGAGACGGGAAATTCCAAGGGGGACCAATCTGGTTATCGTATATCTCTAAACATCCATCATACATTCTTAGGAGCTTTGTGACTGTAGCGGACGAACAGCGTATTTTTTGTTGACGGTAACAACACAATGAGGTGATATTGAAGTGAAGTGCACTATTAGACTATTGTTTCAAGTGATCTCCATGTTTCCTACAATAAAGTAAATAGCCGTTATCGGTCCTTCCTGTACCCCAGCGAACATGTTCCCATCCCACCATGTATTATACATCACTTCTGGAACCAACGCCCCACTGATGCTGGGACACGCGCTGTGTTTCGTGAAGTTCGCCTTTCAACTACTCTTATTATCTTGTCAATGGATATCGCTTTTCAGAGCCAACCAAATATGTCCTCGTCCCAGTCTCTACAGCACTTATAAAACACTAACGCTCACTGCTGCTGCGAGACGTATTCCATAAATCTTCCGTTCTGACGCCTCCTATGTCGTTCTTTATCAGTGCGTTATTCCCTCTCTGACCCCCACCAATATGTTCAGTCACCCCCTACATCATACTCACAATACAGCGCTCTATGAATGCAGCGAAGCATATAGCGTATATAGCGAAGCTATGAATTTCGTGACAGACAGACATACCTAGCGCATTATATTAGGTTGTCTCATAAATAGTGTCGCTTTTTTTCAACCAAAAAATTTTCATCCAAATCCTCATGCTTTTACATCGATCATATATACCATTCGAAAGAGAATTGTCTGCTCTACAAGAATATCGTGTTCTTCTTCCATCTATGTTCCATGGTTTTCAAATTTTAGGCCTGCGAAATGGGGTCCAGCCGACAAAAATTGACCAAACCGACAACTATCTCTAACTTTATCTTCCCTTGGAGAAATCAATCAATACTGTACCCTCTACTTATGCATGACCTCTTCTAAACATTACACTATTAGGTTTCCCAACAAGTCGCGTCATTCCATTTCCAGACCTGGTTTTTCAACCAGAACTCGACGGTCAAGCACCATTACCTGAGATCGAGGTCGAAATTTTTTTATAGCCGAGACATTGAAAAACTAGTAGAATTTAAAGAACAAGTCATGACTAAGTTAGGAATGTACGCCTGGTTGATTTTCTCATCTTCTCAAGGATAATTTTTTCAAAGAAATGCGGTCACTTTCGTGGATAAAGCACCTTACTCCTAAACCCTAAAATTCGAGCTAATTCCTAACAAACATCAAAACAAAACAAATGAGCGAATAAGAGCAGAAGAAGTGCTCACAAAAGATACACCAGTTGATATAAAACAATAGCGTTTCAGAGGAAGAATTTCAATTTGAAAATTGCCATGGCTTATCGGTCGGCCAATTCGAAAAGAAACAGGGCAAACCTTTTTCGGCAACCTAAGGGTGGAATGTTCAGAAGAGGTCATGAGTAAGTAGAGGGTACATCATTGATTGATTTTTCCAAGGGAAAATAAAGTTAGAGCTAGTTGTCGGTTTGGTCAATTTTTGTCGGCTGGACCTCCCATTTCGCAGGCCTAAAATTTGAAAACCATGGAACATAGATGGAAGAAACACAGCATCTTGTAGAGCAGACAATTCTCTTTCGAATGGTATATAACTCGATGTAAAAGCATGGGGATTTAGATGAAAATTTTTGGTTGAAAAAAAGCGACACTATGAGAACCTCATATCTGTTCGGATTCTTTGATTTGGATTTAAGCGTCGAAATCCTTCTTATGCGTATTAGAAGAAGACGACTATTATTCGTATCCTGCACATACCTGCCATTTTGGAAGTTTGCAATAAGCGGTTCGAATGATCACGACTTACACTCGCGAAGTGTGAGATTGTTTCTTGTCGGCATCTGGATATAGAATTTATTACATTGCTCGACAATGCTCTTTGTCATTCCTATTTGCCGTTATCGCTTCTGACGACCATCGATATGCGTATATCCACCCTTAAGATCATAACTGCAAAACGACTCCACTGTGCTGCTAGGCCTGGCTTGCACTATGAATTTCGTTTCAATGCTTATTATCACTCCTATCAGCTTCATCACCTTCTGGTCCATACTAAATATGCTCCACAAACGCGAAAGTGTTCTTCAACAAAAAGCACACAATAAAAGAGCTGTGATGAAAATTTAGTCCAATAGAAAAAAGATCAACGGAAAATAGAAAGAAAACTCACCAAAAGACAGCGGCTGCAACATTTTTTTATTCATTTGTTTATTATGTACGATTCACCCGTAGGTGCATTACAATAATTCGTCGGAAACCAAACCAGTTATAAATCAGAAATTGATTCAAAATGAAATCAAATTAAGCACTATTTTACCCATAGAAACATGTCCTGAAAAATATGCGTAAAAGCGGCTGGTGTGCAACAGCGTCAAGTGTTCTACACAACAAATAGAACACATAAAGGATGGCTGTAATGAATACACGTCGCATAGAAAAAGGCTCAACGGAAGATAAAAAGAAAACAAGTAAAAAAAGACTCGAAACGACTTTCATTTCTGTAGAAAAAACAATGAAGCATTCGTACAGTACCTCTCTTGGTGAAACTCCAGTTCGGGGGGGGCCACTCCATTTTTTCTCCAATACTCAAGATAAGGATTAGAGGGCTCACGACACGTAATCGACTCATTTAAAGTAGACTTCTGATAAATATTGGTGTAATGGGTGAGAAACCCTGAAACGTTTTCACATTTCCGCCTGCCATGACCCAAGGGAACGGTCCTGGACCAGGAGAAAGGACACCTCCGCAAAGGGCTAAGGGTGCAGGAGCTCCAGGGTGGATCACCTGTGCAGAAAAGTGGATGGGATGTGGGCAGGTAGTGTGGAATGTAGGACACCGGTCCTTATCAAAAGTACGCTCGAAATGAGTCGTTCACTTATTATCTTATCCGTAGTGTTCGATAGCCCAAAGAACTGCTCTCTAGTACTACGGATAAGATAGCAATGGAGTGGCCCCCCCGAACTGGAGTTTCACCCTCTCTTTTGTTAAAACTGACTCAGCCCTTCATAAAGATGTCTGGCGTGATCGAATAGTAGCAGAAAGCAGGGTCAAGCGTGCGTTGAGGAATCCTCGACATGTCACAGAGGGGGGGTCGTATTGGCCCGCTGGGGAGAGATCGGGCCCGATTGATACAGTAGGATCATCGTCGGAGGACAAACATTAAGGATCGAATCGATACCAGGCCAGAGTATTTCCAATAACAATTGATTCCAAACCCGAAGGGATATGAAGCACACGGCGCATCCCAGAGTGGGAGTCTGCTGCAGTCCTCGTCAAGTATTAGAGTCGGCAGAATCAGCTGAAAGTGTCGCGCGACGACTATCAAGTGCGGCAAGTTTCACGCCAAGCCCGCAGCCCCGCCTAATCAGACTGCACCTGTCCACTCCTACGAATATAGAGATGGGGGAAGATTTGTGACTGATACTGTGCAGTAAGGTAACTACTTAATTAAAAAATGGAAAACTGCAGGTGTACTTCCGGAGCAAGTCGAACAATCGTTGTCTAATGACGGGTGCTATGGTGGGTTCGCAAATGTTCGCATCTGGTGCGAAACCTGGAAGGAGCTCCGTTCCTTTGTACTCATACGAGAGAGGAGAAGATGTGAGTACTTTTCTGTAGTCTTTACCTTTTTCATCAGGTCCAGTACCTATGTATTTATCAATCGTTCAAGCTACTGGACCATCCTCGAGGTTGCAGCTACGAGTTGGGAAGACTGAAAAGGATGTGCGACCGACAACCAAATCCTGACATAAAGGCAACCATCAATACTCACCTATATCTTATAATACTAGTAATTCTCCCTAACCTTTTTAGTGGCCGATGTTTGAGGGTTTCGTTTTTGAATGCATGGGACTCCACAAGAACACCACATTATTCAAGAACGCGAAAGAATTCTCAAAGGTGGAAGCGCTATATATACAGGTAGCCACAAAAATACTCAACTGATTTACAAAAATCAATCAAATTGAAACTGAATACTCTATGCTCAAATTTTGATTGAACATGCTCGATGAATCATCTTGAAGAAAGAGGGAGCACAAGCGAGAGAGGGCTAACGAATGGAAGGGCACAGACCAACGCGCTGCAGATGAGTAAAGATGGAAGCAGTCGAAGCGGTCATCGCATGGCCCAGCACACTTCTTGCGCACTTTAGAGTCGGGAGAACGAGGCATATGCGACCTTCATGTATAATCCTATCATGCTGAAAGGATTAATTCATCTGAACCCATCCTAAGTTATGCCTTCGATATAGCCATTTTCATATCCTTTCCTTAAAGGCAAAAGTCGGGCTCAATAAGGGGGTATTATGGCGATTGAAACTGAGTATAGAGATGCGAAGTGGAACGACAGTGGAGAAAAAACCGTCGACAAGGCCGTTAACAAAACCCTCTTTCCCACTAGCAGTGAAGGAGGCTGGCTTGGGGAAGAGGCACGTACAAACAAGTTTTCTGGAGATATCAGTCGTTCTATCGGTTGATACGGCAATCAACCTAGCTGATTTCACACGTTATGCCAGCCATGCACCACATCCCGAGGTGGGCGGTCGTAGCGGGGCCAGGCGGCGATAGCGCATAGTACATGCCCTGGGGCCTTATTACGGCGCCGTTTGGGACCGCCGCCTCACCACATCACCTCAGATTTTGTACTGTAAATGAACAAAAACATAATGCCACAAAATGATTTCAGCAATGTTCAATGTGTAAAGATTATCTAAACATATAATAGTAGTATTTCGATCAGAACGACGAATAGTGGTTTTAAAAAAGAGCATTTATTCGCTTTCCCGTGAAGGATTTTAAAGCATTTCTCACTCGATTACGAGATTTACCCACCTATCTGTCCTAGCGCGTGGCAAGCGATTATCACTGCCCATATGGGCTGCCATCATCCCAGAAGCACATCTTGTTGGCAGTAGGCGGCCATCGGCGTGAATATGTTAAATTTTACTTGAAGTTTTGAACTACTTGTGGCCCTTCTATTCAAAGAAAAGCCAGAATGATTTGATCATATTATTGGTGGGGCAAACGTCCTACCAATAGCGTCAAGGTTGTAATTAGAGATCACTGTTTTCAACGAACGGAAGTCAGTACCAGCTGCGATGCGTGAAGCCTGAAAATTTTTTTAAATTGTAATCCTGAGTGCATGCGGCGCATTCTGACTTGCGAACAAGAAATTATCAATTCATAAAGGGAGTTCTGCTGACTGAGGCTAGTTCGATGTTCTATTAGGTCGGTCCATAAGTCTTGCAACAAACTGGCCGAATTTTGAATTTAATATTTTCATTATCTTTTTGTTCCATTCATCCGGCATGCTACCCTCCATCAATATCTACAACCTATTGCCAACACACTAGTAGCTGCTCGATGCCTCCCTTGTAGGACTCTACTGAATTCTGATCGAAGAAAGATCAGATGTCGATTTTGACATCATCATAGTTAGGATGAGCTTTCTTCTTTAGGAGATGGTTTGGAGAGGGGAGCAGAAGGGCATTATTTGCACGAGGTCAGGGCTATAACGTGGATACAGAAGAACTCCCGTCCTAGAGTCTCAAAATTTTCTGAATTTTCTTAGCAAGAGGTGGTTCAACGGTGTCATACAAAAGCAAACTTTGCCTTTGTTTTTCTTTCGTATTAAAAGCGTTGCATTCGAGCTGTGGATAGTTGACTTTCGCGTTGACTGCGACATCTACACGGAGGGGTTTCCAGAGCTTAACTCCTCCCGTGTTCCACCAAAAATCCGAGAAGGCCCTACTTGGACGAGGTTGAACTTAAGCAATAAGATCTCCCGAAGCGTTTGAGCTGGACTACCGCCGCTTGTTCATTTGTTAGTAAACTGTACCCACTCCTCATCTTCGGCAAATGTGATGGATGGTCAATCGTAGAATCCCTAGTAAGTCGACTTGAACATAACGGTGTCAGATCGTGTTTGGAGCTGAATCGGGCTCAAGGCACGGGGACCAAACTCTACATTTTCGGATCTTCACAAGTCTTTGGAGATGCCACAGTGCTGTCTCCTTGTCGCATCGGAATCGCTCTAGCAAATGATCGATACTCTATCCAGATCCCTTTTCAACGCCGTCAGATATAGCATCGTGATTGTCAGTCACAGGGTGGTTGGAGTGTGGGTTATTTTCAAAATAAAAAAAAGCTGAGCAGAGTGAAGCGCCGTTGCACTGTGGTTTGAGAGAGCTTGCCCTCGCCTATCTTCTGGCCAATCCTTGGTCTAGCATGACTTGCGGAACATTCCAAGCAGTACTCGTAAAAATTAAGGGCATCGAGAGCCCTCTCGCGAAATCGGTGTAATATCCATAATAAGTAAGCAGACAACGAGCTGGACCGTTGGCTGAAATTGCAAAGGTTGATGCTACGTCAGGAAATATGTTGCGGATTTTCAGGAGTTCTCCCTAAAATTCTATAGCATTAAATGTAGTTTGTTGCAAGACTTATGGACCGACCTAATATTTAGGGTGTGTGGAATTTAATCCGGTTTTTGGACCTCTCGTCTTCAAGCAATGGTATCTCCAGCCCAAATCCACCTCTTAGTAGTTCACGAGAAAGTTTGGAAACTACGCACTCGTACTAACAGAATCAATTCTGAAATAATGACTTCGAACTCAAACATATGGAAAGCACGATAAGGCCTGAAATGTGTTGAAGGTCTCTCTACGTCCACTGCCGTCCGCGTTTTCATATGATTTCTCTTCCAACAGAATGTCGAATAGACCCAAAAAGTTTATGAGGGGACGATCGTTGAGTGCGCCTCTTGGGTAAGCTGCACATGGTCGATTAGTCCATTCCGTACAGATTCTTTCATTTTCCATATAAGTTACTGCCCTGTACCAGTGCATCACGTCGGTGCGATGAACAGACATCGGTGCTGTATCAAGTCCACTTAGGTCCATAAAGCTGTGAGCATCATTACTTCGGAAAACCAAGAAACTTTAGCGTGGTTCTCACCTTGTGCAGGTTCTACTTTGGAAAAAGGTTTTGTGTTTGTCGCTGCTGAGATTTCTGCAAAGTGAACAATTTTCATTTCTTGAGATCTTTGGAGCAACTTTGCTGCTGACTAGGTCAGCTAATCCGGTGCCCATTTGTCCGCTTTTCTTTACTTCTCTCATGCGTCTTCAGCGGGTCCGCACAATTTTGATGTGCTTGCTCCACAGTTATGCTGCACGCCGTCTTACACTTATATAGTAATCTTCTTCTGCCGGGTCCTCAGAAAGTTGTCGTCAAAAGGAGAATGACGTCCGTAGCCCCGTTCACTTCTAATCATTGAAAGCAGGGTCAAGCGAACGTCAACGAAGAAATTAACCCTACCCCCCCCCCTCCCTCCGCCAGAGGCCGAAGTCCATGAAACGACCCTCTTCAAAAGCCGAACTATGAAAAGGTTGTTTAATTCTCCCCCAAAACTGTTCATAAAAAAGCCCTGCTACCCCACCGTCCACCAAAAAATTTTTAAGAAGTACAAAAGTGAAAAAGTCAAAGAATAATCATTATTGATGAGTCCTACCAAACGAGCAAACGAGAAACAGACCAAAAAACGACAAACTAGTCACTAAATGGCATCTATGACAACATCTCATCTTTATTTATTTCCTTCGGAAGACTTATCAAGTTTTAATACTACACAGTGTATGGTTCTCAATTTACACGTACCCCTTTCAGTTGAAAGAAGCTTCCTAACTGCCTTGGCCAGCTGAGTGTTGTTTGAACTTTTGCGTCGTCCACGTTGAGGATTTTTGCAAAATTAACGAGGAAAATTCGTGATGAGTGCGAGTTTTTACGCTTTCCAAAGCCATAACTCCGTTCAAACTCATGCAATCTGGAAAGTAATACGTCATCATAAACTAGAAGATTTGCTCTTTCTAAGGCAACTAAAACTGCTAAATACGTTCACTATTTAAAAAATGGCCACGTTGAGGATTTTTGCCCGAGTACCGCCGAAAGGTACTTTTTCGCAGCATTGTCACATTTCAATCGACTGGCTGCTTTCAGGGGCCTTTTTTGCAAAAGTAGGAGCTGGTTCAGAATTCTCGTGCTTTTCTCTATCCGAGAGGTGTAAAATTGTTTATTTCAACTTTCAAAGGTTACATGCTTATGAATTTGACGCTGAAGACTGCATTTCTTGTTGAATGGTGTACTCCTCCCTGTAATTTCACACGAACCCTTTCAGAATCCTCTTGATTTTTCCTGAATTGAGATTCTTTCTCCAGAGAGCCGTAGTTGAAGCGCGCGCAACCAACTGGGCCCACTCTGGGATGCGCCGTGTGCTTCACATCCCTTCAGATTCGAGGACTCACTTGAAAAGATAAAATCCCTCTTGAAAAGTGTGCAAATTCGCGAATTCTCTAACTTTTGTGGTGATAAAACACGGAAGTAACTAAATTGCTGAGCGGACACTTCTGAATCAAGAAAATTTTCATGTGGGCGGAATAATATTGTTATTGGAAATCCTCTGGCCTGGCATCGACTCGATCCTTGATGTTTGTCTCCGACGGTGATGATCCTACTGCATCAATCCGGCCCGATCTCTTCCTCCCAGCGGGCCAATACGACCCCCCCCCCTGACGTGTCGAGGATTCCTCAACGCACGGTTGACCCTGATTGAAAGTTCACTACATTGAAAGCGTCGAAGCAACTGGCCAGCTGCGACAGTTTGCTGCTTGGAACATCCTTTGCCCTATACAATAATCCCATTCCGAACTGCCTGCACAGCATTCTCTCCGAATTTCAAGTCATAGAAGCAAACTTGCTTAAACTACTGCTTTGACTCTTCGATTTGTACCTTCGAAAGCAGATACCTAGCTCTTCTGGAAGAGAATGGCAGCAGTAGAAAGAACAACGAAATGGGCTTGCTGTGGATACACAACAAAACAGCAATCAAAATAAAATTTCCAGGAAAAATGTCTAATAAAGTATAACACATCGAAACCCGCATTGCATTTCTGGACAACCTAATAGTATGAGGATATTCAGAGGCGCGGACCGCAATGAGGCACTGCGCAACAAAGGCTTTAGAAGCTCCATCTAACACTATGCAAACCCTTCCTGAAACATTGCTGGAAACTGAATATCTTCTTACTCATATTCTTCTTCAACTTCTTGTTCTTTCTCTTCTTATCTTTCATCAATGTTTATATTATTGTTTTTGTGATATTTTGATATGTTGTACTAGCCTTATATCGATTGCTAAGATGAAGCAAACAAGCGGGCATGAGCAAGTAGTAAAAGAAACTCCTCCAACGAGCAGCTCACCATATTACCCTCGTTCAGATGGAAGAGGAATACTTAGTTATGACTTCCTTGATAGTTTTTTTCTCTATACAATCGAGCACCTCAGCGCACACAACATCGTATCTAATTCCACTATTTCCCATATTTTCATCGCGAGTTCCACCTTCAAAAAGGTAAAACGTAAAATTTTCAGGAAAAGAATGGGTTGACAGGACCGGACTGGTATGAAAATAACAAAAAAGAAGTTCATGATCTGTATAACAAGGTATTCCTTTTGATCAGCTTTTACCTCCGCTGATCTCATTTTAGCCGGTCGCACTGCAGTTACTAGTGAAACAATAAGCATATATCTTCATATCGCAGGCTTGACACAACAAGGCCCGCGCAACACAGCACCATTCTCCGGCCAAAGACATTTTGCCATCTCGCCCACTTCAACCATTTTATCTTCGCAAAGATTGCCGTTGTTGACGGGAGTTCCTCAGCAAATTATCCTCTAAATGTCCCTCTATAAGTAGACGCAGGCCCTCCTCCACTGCCCTCACCGTCTTCAGAATATGACGTCATCTGTCATCGTCGTCAAGCTCAAGGAGGCCTACCGTAACTGCTTCAGCCTGAAGCTCGACTCTATACCACGTATACAGTGCTGCGCATAATGACACTTTCACCTACAAATTTCCGAAAAACTTACATCTGAAGGTGTTTTCGAAAAGGCTTCAATGAAGAGGTCGTGAACCTATAAATGCTGCTCTTGAATAACATCATCAGAATTCCAGTTTGAGGGAGCAACAGTTTTTTATTCCATTTTTTTTTGAAAATTCTCGCTCTGCCTATGACGCAAAATCATAGTTCCACCACATGTTTCTCTGCTGCATTTTGCTTTTACCCAATCAAATTTTGAAATTATTATCCCTCAAGTTCCTTAGCTTATAGCAAAGGCGAAACCGCTGTCAGACTTCCCGTAAAGGGAAAATCCGCTGCAAAAGGAGGTGCAGGAAGGCAGTGTCAGTTCACGCCGAAAGTTGGTTGGGGTCGCCTCATAATGGGCAATTTCGGCGAAGGTCTCACAGGATACGATACTGTAAGGAACTGATTGTTTTCAGGCGGAGATAAGCCCCGCACCGTAGGAAAATAATGCAACTTTATCAGCCAGGTACGTAAAGCCTCAAGCCTTTTCGAAAACTTCTTCAGATGCAAGTTTTTGGGAAAGCTGAAGGGTAAAGTATCATTATGCGGCGCAGTGTAGCTTCACCGGATCGTAAACCCATTAAGAATCATTCACCGAATCCAGAGCAAACGTTGTCCGGAAATAATTTGGTATGAGTGACGCATTTAGTTCGACATTCGGTTATATAGGTTCTGAGCGGCTGCTGTGCCTCTAATCAGTAAAGCATAGCGACGGATATTGGCTTTTCGGGGTGTCCCATAAATACTGCACCACATTTTGAGCTCAAACCCTGTGGGCGTCTGCATATTATTCCAATGCTTTACATTCCATAACTCTTGTAGGTAAGCTTGCTACCACGGTTTACTTTTCGGCCTCCATCTGATGGAGCCCCTGAGCTTCTACTATATAAAGGGCCTAACCTCTCACACAGCTAGGTCGGACATCCGGTAATAATCATCGCATTTCTTTGGAATGCTTACCGTTCCGCAACGTGCCGCGCGCTGAAAAGACGATTTATTAATGGGTTCTTCGTTGCGGCCGTAAGTTCTGCCATCTTGGATCTCAGAAAGCATGAAAAAGTGGATCGACTGCAATACACGGTCTCCAGGAAGGTGATCAGAACGCTGAAGTTTCTAAACAAAATCATGTGCAGAGTGGCCATATACAACTGCTCGCAAGCAATTATATTAAGACGTAGCTAACGAATATTTCGGTGCACCATTTGTTAGCAATGTGTGTCGCTCTTCTGAAGAGATGTCTGCATTGTTCAGGACTTGTCTCATGGTGGTCTTCCCGATTTCACATCCTCAAACACTTTGCTCTCATATCCTTCGGTTTCAACCTGCTGGACCATCTTGTGCTCTTAGAGGTTCTGGAGAAGACAATAAAAGGAAGAGGAATATTCGTGAAAAATGCTTATTGGAAAGCGAATAAAACACGATATCGAGGCCTCGCTGACGAGAGTTCGAGTGCACCATCATTTACTAAAGTATACACCTAGTTTGAGGAGGAATTTTTAATACGAGGTAGCTTCTGCATACGAGGCGGGAATTGTTTAGGACCCATGTTATGCCCCTCTTCCCGATTTAATGTCCTCAAGCGAATGGCTCTCAAATCCCTTGATCCCTTTATTCCACAGGTTCCACTTGCCCCTTAACTATTTGTTCCCAAAACGCCCGATCATTCGTCTCATTCGTGAGTATGTCTGCTTGAGCGTGACAATGTCTGGAAATAGTAAGCAAGGGACTCGGAAAACGAAGAGCGCCGTCTCTCCAACCTTCTTTGCCCCAATATCCAAGCCCTCAGCAACTCAGCAATCAGTCGCCTATCTCATCGTGGTGGAGTGAAGCGTACCTCTGCCCATCTACAATGAGGCTCGCGAAAACAAAGGCACTGAGGTGCTGGGCTCTGAATTATCGTCAGGAACTTTATGAAATGCCATCTGAAAACAATAACAACAACGTAAACAGAGCCTACACCCACGCCTGGTTAGTACAAATTTCATAGCATTTGCTGATATGCCAATGAGTAAAAGGCAAAGTTCGGGCTCAGACCCACCTAATAAGCCCTTAAAGTGGCTAGAAGTGCATGGGACGCAACTGCAGGCGACTCGCCAAGTTCCCGCATCGAAATGCGTCACTAAGGCGCTAGGGGCCAAGGACTTTGACACGCTCCACCTGTTGCGACACGCTCCGCCCACCGCTCGATATCTTGTCTGCGTCGCAATGTTGATCTGCTATGCTCTCTCTTCTCGGACTTCTCTACCGCTCTCCGCGCTCACATTATCTCTCATCTCCCTGCCGGCCTTTTGAACTTCTCCGCAGCGTAGAGCAAAAGGCTCGTATTTCCTGTGTATTTCACGATTTTTTTCCTTTTTCTCCACTGGCGGTCCACCTCCCACCCCTACTTTCACATTTGAGTGGAATTACCTCATCAATTTAAGCCTGAATCTTGCCTTTAAGGTGTTTGCTTATAACGTTGGTGCTGGTGACAAGCACGCGCTACAGTTGAAGCAAGGCAAGTTGCTTCATACCATCTTGGAAACCTTTAAGTCGAAGAAAGAAGAGCATGAGAAGAAGGGCAAAATTGAAAAGCGGAAGCTAACAGTGTACTCAACGGTGATTTTGCGGTCCTACATATAAGCGTTCGCATGCCGAATCATATCTGTCATTATACTTTGATTTAAGCAAGATTGGATCCTGCAGGCCCTCCTCAATGGAATCGGGGCTGTGAAAGAGGCTATTGGTGATACCATTCCCAACTTCAACTCAGTGATAATGTTTGAAATGCGGGAACACAATAAGGTGTATACAATGCAGGTTCGTGATGAATTCTCATACTTCATACGAAGGCGCCATTTCTTATGCAACAGAAACCCATTATAGGTGTTCTACAAAGACGGCGAGGCAGATCAGGAGAAAGATATCACTAAGGCGGTACGCGGCTGTAGCAAATCACCGTGCCCCTACGAAGAATTCCTCAAATGTTGCAACGATTACAAAACAGATGATCCTAATGTACCCTGCAAACTCCCGTGAACCATCCATTCCTCAACACTGCAAATTTCCCAGTCCAGCTGATTTTCTATCTTTTTCACGTGTTCACATCGCCCTTTCATTAAATGAATCGATCCAATAATAAAAGAGTGCTGATGCAGATTGAAACAAACTAACAATCAGCCTGAATTTGAAAAACATGGACTAGTTTGATTGACCGAAAAATTACCGAGCAGATTTAGCAGTCGGAAAACGAAAACGCAAGATAGAAGATGAAGCGATTATGAGGTAACAATCATGTTGTCTTCATCAGTTGGCGACACGCTGTTGTGCACACATACCGGTTCTACTGCGATATACATACAACGGTGCTGCAAGTTCTCAAATTCAGCCCGATCCGCCACGAATATTTGACTTGCCTCTCCCAGCTTGATTCTATCCATTTTCTTCAGTCTCCGTGTCAACCGTCCACTTCTCGAACGAGGGGTGGCATATGGGGAGTTGAGCAAGGTTAACCTGTACATATTCGGTGGTTTTAACGGGACGTTCCCGAAATTAGTGTGAAATATTAGGTCGTCAAAAAGTATCTGCCGTCTTGTACCACGAGTCTTATCTTGCATTTTTTGAAAATTTCTTTGGCAGCCATTCAAACATTTTGGACGTCATCTTGTAGAGGAAGATAGCCCTTTCATATCCATGCGGAGGTTCGAGGTAATTCTGGAACTTTCTGTCGTT
>MU896480.1:0-13514 GCA_036418205.1 Ostertagia ostertagi | reverse complement strand
GACTCTCAGGCTAACAGTTCTTTCCAGCTTCGTTGTGTAGCACTATCCTCGTACCAGCTAAAGACCTTGTCTGAGCTCTAGCACTCTTCTTCAAAAAGAAATTTTACGCTAAGTGATACGACCTCAAACCCGACTTCCAGTCCTTCTTCGTTCAAGATCTCCTGCAGTTTCAGAGGAAAGACTATGAATAGGCAATACATTATAGATGACAGAGGTGTATGTTTGGATGAGCAAGGACTTCGAATCAAAAAGAAAAAAATTTGAATTCAAAAATACCCAAAGTGATTCACTAATTATGGGACAACCTAATAGTAAGAGATTCTTGTGTGCATGACCCAGTCTGAGTGGCGCCATCTTGTGAGGGTTCTCTTTAATTTTCAGCGCTCAAGGCATGTCCCAGGATCAAATTGGTGTGGCTCTTGCACACGAATGCGAATGTATTGGTGCGAAATGGGCCGGCAGTAAAGAAAAAGGAAAAGAATCCGTCGAAAACGCTTAGGTTGAGGGCTCACTCACCTTCGTAATCGGCTGTGCTAAGGAATGAGAGACTAAGCGCGGAGAGGAGAGTATGAGGCGAGAGAGCGCAACAGATGAGAGCGCCAGACAACAGCCTGATAAAAGAAAAAATTGCAGCTGCTGCAGCTTACTTTGCAAGGCCCTAGCGCTCTTGGGTGATTTCCGTGCACGGGAATGCCACATCTGTGATTGTCCCCTAGCGATCTACTCTGGAGAACGAATGGTAATCGATCACACGACTTCTGCCTGGGTTGTGCCTTCATGGCTAGCTCACAGCCTTAGCAGCCAACAGTCCCGATTTGACTCTGAGGAAAAAAAAGTGCCACAGAAGAGCATTTTTTCCCATTTTCTCACACTGATTGGGTGATCTACCAAAACCAATGAGATGAAGTGCTTAATTTTGTGAGGCGAAACGGTGTGCCATGGGTTGTGCAGTTATAAAAAAAGGCATACGGTGAGGATATATAAAGCACTAGAGTGGTGGTTCTTATAAAGGTAGATAAGCAAAAATACAACGTTTTTCAGTGGCCTCTACTGACCTTGAAACACTGATACTTTGCCAACAGCGTAGCTGACATCGGCAGTGAACTTAAAGGCACATGCTACGAAGGAAAAGGAAACCTCTGCGTAGAGTGGACTGGTCTACAGATCAAAAGCTGTGTGCATTCCGTGGCTCAAGGGTGCATGT
Organism: Ostertagia ostertagi; assembly: GCA_036418205.1. Classification (NCBI taxonomy): domain Eukaryota; kingdom Metazoa; phylum Nematoda; class Chromadorea; order Rhabditida; family Trichostrongylidae; genus Ostertagia; species Ostertagia ostertagi. Next base: position 12,310 of record MU896480.1, on the reverse strand, counting down.
TGATGACAATAGAGGCTTTGCTGTTCTATTGTCTCCACCCCAATGGGTAGCTCCGCCTCGAAATTGACATGATGGGCGGGTTTCTCGGAAATGCGAAAAATGGCGCTGTCGCTGATGGGATGAACCGAAAAGCCCTGGGGTCGTCTGTAATTTATTTTCATTATTCTAGTGAGACTCTATCACCAGCGAAACTCTTATTGCCCACGAAGAAGAACTTGAAAGATGGATGCACTTTCGATTTTGAATGAATGCCCACGTAGTAGCACTATGACAGAGATCGTACCGTTGCCATTGTAATGTCTCACCAATGCTTTCCAAATTGCGTCACAAAAACAATGAATCAGAAACCGACGAATACCAAACAATTAATAGACTGTTATGGCGTCACTTAGCCTTGAGAATGCTTTTGCACTGGCACACATTCTTCAAGTCATGCTTTGTTATTCCATAAAAGCACCAGGGACGAATCACCGTTGCTGATTGCACAGGGAGATTTTTTAATGACAAAACAATGGTGTTAATGAGCGTACTCCGTTTTTTGCTGGTTAGGATAGAGGCAATGTGGCACTCAGCAAGGAATATGTATGGCACACGACTCGTTCCTCCTGAGCAAGCCAAAGTCCATGGCTAAACGACCATTAACCTCTCAGTGCCTAAAATTTTACTCGAGAATGATATTCTGTGGACCTTTATTGAGCACGCGATATGGTGTGGCTTCAGTGGGTGCAGAAAAATGTTTCTTGGCCTCAGCACAGGCCGGACGTCCCGCACTTATGGTTAGGGGCGGGCACCACGACAAAGCTGAGTGGTTGCGATGGCGATGATCGATGGCGAGGAACATGACTTCAACCATAAATGGCTGTCGACCAGGTTCGCGGACCTACTAAATGAGGGACAGCACACATGAGTTCGATATTTACACTGAAAATTAGGGAATGTCTGTAGAGTTTTTTATTTCATAAAGATTGCACAAGAAATCCTACAAATCCGCAATATCCCTGAATCCCGAAGATTTGCGGAAATGCCCACGATCCAAGAATTTGATCTCTGCCCTCAAATCCTCTTGCCCTTAACCCCCCTTTATAAGAGAACCATCTCCAACAACTTTGTGCGACCTTCCACCTCTCAGAGATAGTTCAACGGACCTTTCAGGAAACCCTCGAAGGTACACATGGGTATTGTGGATACATGGCGATAGCATAGAACATCCCCTGTTCGCCTTTGCTTGTCTTCTGATTCTTCAAGGCCTATCTGACCACGTGTGCCACAATAAACGAATTTACATTTTGCCCCGTCTACCCAGTCCAAAAAAACAATACATCAAGAGCTGAGAGCGCGATACTAGTGAATCAGCCGTTCGTTGGTGACGTGGTTGATCGGAAAGTACATTAGGAAGAATCTGCAAAGGGCACAACCAGTTGATTCATATTTCTGCAAGTATTTTCAAGGGGGTTGGCTGGCGGAAAAGGAAGCAAAGCCAAACATGCAGGGATGATGCATGCTTGCTTGTTGAAATAAATGAAATGAATCACGAAAAAACTTCACTTACATTTTTTGCAGCGTGTTCTTGAAATCGTAAATTCTTTTTTAAAGCAACAGTTCAGGGAGGGTCCGAAAATTTCAATGCCACTACTACTGAGGGATACACGAGCCCTAGTGAAGAACATATGCAGTGGAAATAATAAACGAACTTACCTCAGAAACTCAAAAACAGGGTGGAAAGTCCCTCAAACATGGGTGTTCTTGGGGATTTCCCCAATCCCGCCCCCTTGCCGGCCGTCATTGGACGCGTCGGCAATCGTGCTCGTTTTGGGACCACAGGGAAAATTGATTGAAAAATGGAGCGCGTTTACAGCGGGCACGTTCAGACAACTCGTCCAACGTGCGTCTTTATCCATTGCTGAGCGGCAGAGGGAGAGTACCTGTCTAAGACCCTCCCCGACGTTTTTTTCCAGTTTTTCATACATTAATCGTCTGGTTTTCATCTACAACTTCATTATTGGTGGTTTTTTCCCGCGAAACCGTTCCTGAACTGTTGCTTTAAAAGAATGCGCCATTGAAAAGTGTGGCGCTTGCACACGAAAAGGACCAATCCCTTCAACGTGCGGCGAACTGTTTTTCAAATGTTAATTACTTATTTATTTACGATTTTTGTTACAGAATCAAAATCATACAGGTAACGCGAAGTAAACGAACAATTTTACAAAAGCTATAATAAACGTGGAAATGAAATAGAATATGGTTTAGTGGAAAAGGGCTCACAACTGAAAAGACAAAAGGAAAAAGCATCAGAAAAGTTACTTGTTGGGGGAGAGGAACAAGGACGAAGGGTTGTACATACAAATACGTACATACTACCAACAGTAGAAGTAAGGACTTTATATTGTGCTATGGCTTATGTCAGCTATTCCCAAAAGCTGCATTTATTCAGCAAAGATAACAAAAAGTAGAATTCAACACAGCATGCAATAAAACTTGCTTATGGAGGACTTCTTTGGATGAACGAGAGAACCTACGGCGAGGCTAGGGATGTATCAAACAATAAATACTGTTGTTTTCTGATGTAGCAGAGTACGCAATCAGATCTACACCCTGCATGGGAATGCAAAGCGGGGACTGTAGTTATCACGAGACGTTGCCTACTATGTACAGCTCAGGCAGGCGGATTTTACTATGAAAATAAGGTGGTCAGTGATTCAGGGATAAAGAAAACCATGAGAAACCAGAACCCAAAAAATGAGATCCCTTCTCCGCCGTCTGTTTTCATATTTATGCGACTACCATCGGTGCCGCCAAGCTTTCAGCGCTGACTTTTTCTCGGTAAACGGCTAGAGTGAGGTAGCGAAAGGTTACCTACCACGGATTCTCTTAGAGGACCCGCATGCCTTTCGGCTAATGGTAAGTACATTTCCCCTTGTTTGAGTTCCGACATTGTCGTGGAATCCTCCTTTAGGTCTCCAATCGAATCTCGCTATGCCAATGAACAATTAGCCAAACTCTTTTATGCACCTAGCCAACTTTATTTGCTCTCTCGGCACTGGCCTCCGTCCCTTCGACACTGTGTAAGCTATTCGTGTACACACCAATGTAAGCTGCAGACTTTTTTTCTCTTATCAGGCTGTTGTCGATCTCTCATCTGTAGCGCTCTCTCGCCCATACTCTCCTCGCGCTTAGTCTCTCATTCCCTTAGCACAGCCGATTAGGAAGGTGAGTGAGCCCTTAACCTAAGCGTTTTTGACGGATTCTTTTCCTTTTTCTTTACTGCCGGCCCACTTCGCACCAATACATTCGCATTCGTGTACACACCAATGTGATCCTGGGGCATGCCTTAAATGAGCTAATGTCTGGCGTCCTTTCTTCTGCTGTGCTCTCTCACATTCTACTCTGCGCTTAGTCTCTCATTGGCTTAGCACAACATATTGCGAAGGTGAGTAGGCCCTCAAGTTTAGCGTTTTCGACGAATTCCTTCCCTTTTCCCTTCACTGCTGGCCCATTTTGCCCCAATATGTTCAGACTCGTGTGCAAGAACCTCACCAATTCGATCCTGGGGCATGTCTTTAAATCCGAAAATGAAATATAACAAATCAACTTTCGCGAGTCCTCCCAAAACAAGATCACATATGTACACAGCTTCCCGAGGCCGGACCAACGTATGAGATTGGAGTTAACACGTGGTGATAGTCTTAATAAATCAATAATAAATCGTCATAAGTGCTTCTTGATGCATACATTAGACTAAGTTAACGTAGCAATTATCCTACTATATATAATCGGCTAAGCGGTTGTGTGTGTGTGTGTGTGTGTGTGTATGTGTTTGTCTGTCTGACCGGAAATTCATAGCTCGGGCACCAGTGGTCGTCAGGAGTTGGTTTCAAGATATGATATAGGGGGTGGGACGGGAACATATTTGGTGGGGTAAAGAAAGTGATCACAACTGATAAGGGCTGATAAAAGGCGCTAGAACGCAAGTGTCGCGAAATTCATAGCTCGGGCACCAGTGGTCGTCAGGAGTTGGTTTCAAGATATGATATAGGGGTGGGACGGGAACATATTTGGTGGGGTAAAGAAAGTGATCACAACTGATAAGGGCTGATAAAAGGCGCTAGAACGCAAGTGTCGCGAAATTCATAGCTCGGGCACCAGTGGTCGTCAGGAGTTGGTTTCAAGATATGATATAGGGGGTGGGGAACATATTTGGTGGGGGTCACAAAGTGATAACGACTGATAAGAGCAGATAAGAGGCGCTGAAACACAAATTTCACGAAATTCATAGTGCGCTTCGCAGCAGTCGTCAGGAGCTGATTTTGGGACATGATATGGGGGTGGGACGGTAACATATTTTGTGGGGGTCAAAAAGTGATAACGACAGATGAGGACTGATAATTACGATATGCGTACGAACGTAGAGATTACTCGAAACCAGATTGCAGATAATGCATTTCATTTCAATATCATTTCATTAGCGTTATAATTGTAAATTCAAACACCTTTCGACCGCTACACCTTCTAGAGTTCTTGAGGATGAATGGGATGCTCGAATAAATATGATAATGAATACTGGGCATTCCGTTTTGAGATATTCGACCGCTAAATTACCTCGATACTCGACGCATAGTGGTTGTTTACATCATCACTTTAGCTGTGCACTTCACTGCGCTTATCAAACAGTGAGATACAGCCAAGATGGGCAACGGACAGTAATGCATTTAACGAAGCAGCTATAGTTAAGCGGTGAAACCCAAAGCTTCACCGATTGTCAGTTTTGTCAGAGGCTTCCGTGTCATGCGCGCGGTAGCGGGCGGAGCTAAACTGGTATATAGAATAAACAAATGAAGCGATTTCCAAGGGAAAACTAATCGAGAAGTTAAAAATAAACCCGTGTTTGTAATTGCGACAGCCCTCAATCGCAAAGCATAGTGCAACGTTTTTCTGTTGAGAGTAGATAAATAAAATGACTGTCCTGCGAGTAGAACTGTTCGGAGTCTAAAATCCTCTCGCCTCAATAATAGAGGGAACGAAACACAGAACACCGTGCCCATTCAGTCTGAGAGTAACTTCAAAGAGTTGGGAGTAGATTGTGAGAGAGAACAGATAGGTAGAAGAGTACAAAGTAAAGAAGATGTTGATCAGGTGGCATAGCCATGACACGATTTGGACGTTGCCGTACAGCCGGCTATCGATATTGATAGCTTTGTGACTAGCACGTCTCGATGGAAACCGCGCAATGCTCTCGAACTTGCAAGGGAACTTGAAACGCGATATTTCATCGGAAATCATTGTTTCTGGATTGCTACGTGATAAATGGAAAATGCTGATCTCCGCGGATAATTCCGATATGAAAAATATCGCTCCCTTCTGCAAAACAATTAGATGGAAACACTATAGACGCGCCAGCGCGAAGCATTTTATAAGCTGAATGCGCGCTGGAAAAGCTGTTGCAATCAGGGTGAGCCACGGGCTGGGGCTGCTTCAACAGGGGTCGTATTTGCCTTCATGGGCAAGGGGAATCGTTTTGGAAATGGTAAGGCAGGTGATAGTGTTTAGTTATTTATTTTGTTTATATATTCTGTTTATATATTCATATGTTTATATATTCTTCTTCAACATCTTGGTGTATAACCAAGATGTTGAAGAAGTGGAATATGCCTACTGTTAAGAGAGGCTAGACCCCTGACGGAAGAAATGTAGCGCGTTTTGGGGCCCTGGTAGTCAGAGATTGGGCGCTCATCCCGACAAATTTCATTCCAAGAGAGCAATTCATTTCAGGCAGTCATACCTTCTGTTTGCCTATCTAACGTCTGTCAGTCTTAAGTGGAAATGAGCAAGTATAATGGAGGTTCCACTCTGCTAGTGTTACGTCATTTTCATTGGTTTTTGTTCACCACTGACCCTATCACCCGGCCTAGGGGCAACCGTCACGTTTCACAAAATTCAAGATTTCAGGACCCCCTTTTCGTTGGACGGGTCCGACCCCCCTCCCCCGTCGTAGTTTGTCCAACGGACGGTTGACCCTGCCTCGGCCTCCATTTCCAACAGCCACGACTGCATCGTACGTGCACTGCTTTGCAGTGATGTGGGATGGGTAGAAAAACAACATAGCAGCGTAAATTCTGAACAATATTAGCAGCCAATAGCCGCCCCATCAGATCCCCTGTTGGCAGCTCCACGTTTTACAAAGGAGTTTCTGAGGAGCGATTTGGATCGACCGCTGACACTTACGTATGATTAAGGTCAGCAGGTGGTTAGTGACGAATCGACGCGATCGTCAGATGTGAAGTCCGAAGAGGAGGGTTGTTACGGCCGAAATTGAGTAGCAGTTCAGTAAGGGAATTCACATCAACAAGCGCAAACATGGGTTAGGGATTCCTGGACAGGACGATTGCGCTTACCTCGGTAACTGGAGGTCATTGTGGTACGCAACTGATGGTTTTGACGCGCCGCACGCTCGGGGCATGCTCTCCCTCCAGTCCCACCTCCAACCGAGACTACCGACACTAGTCGCCTTTTGCCGAATCGGGCGTAGTCGCTCGACCTCCGGAGGTAGGTGATGGTCCCAAGCAACCCCGAGAGAGCCGGCACTTCTTCGGAGTGCAACTGGACACTCGCGTAATGTGCGGCATGGCTACTCAAGCCCGGTTGAGCGCTAGTTATCCCAGCCCGTTGCTAAAACCGTCGGCGATGTCGGCTGCAGGGTACCTCTGATGAGACGCGGCTATGGGACGACGGCGCGTCGGCTCTTCATCTTCAAGCTCCGCAGAAGATGACGGTGCAGACGTCGATGTTATTGCTGCCAATACACGCCTATAAACGTGAGTATATCAAATGTGTAGGTATTGTGTTGGGGTTTAGTATAGTGGGCCCACCCAGAGCTGCGGCCCGATCAAGACGCAGATATATTTTCTGTGCTTTTATTAGTGCGGGGTTGTACCCGGGGCAAGGAAGCCTTCGGCCCCTGCGCTGGGAAAGCCGGGGTCAACGTTGCTGGTTGCTATCTCAAAGCCCCCTCACTGAAATCCCGTGATGCCCCGGTGAGCGGAGGCCATGCAGGAGGGAAACCGCATGGTCCCCGGGAAGGACCCGTAGGATGACGTGTGCCTGGGAAAGGCCGGGAGGGCCCCGAACCACCTCGATGCGTCGTGTTTGGAGGGTTAGGAGGGCGACCGCTCCCGAACCACGACATGAATGGTTTTATCGTATTTCGCTTGAAGGGCGGGGCGATCGTAAAAAGAGAAGTCGTAGATGGATTTAGAGTGGGCAAATACCTTTCCTCCCATCCTTCCCCTCCTCTGTCCCCCTCTCTCCTCCATCACCCAATTTTGGAGTTCTGGAGGCGATGTTGGAGTGTGTCAGGTGAAATCAGGTTCAACAACCCGATTGATAAGGAGCAGAGGGGTCATATAAAGACCTCCGTTCGATGGGAGGTCGTAGTGTCGCGGCCACTTTCTGGACGTCAGTTCCAGCCTCTTGCAATACTTGTGTTGCGGTTCTTCTTCTCAGAGTTGGACCATTTTAGGTTTGCACGATTTTGTTTTCTAACCGTACGGTAACACAAATTTGCCGTTTTTTGGACATTACATGAACATTTATAACATCCCCTGCGCAATTGTTTATTAAGTTAATACAAGATACACCGTTAGTCTCAATAATTGCTTTGATACGTGAAAATCTGATCACTTAAACTGTGGAATGAATACTGAGTCGTTGCCGTCATTGATGACCACATCTTCGTATAAACCATCTCCACCAGTCTGAAAAGGGCAGAATAAAGACAATGATAAGGGGGAAGGTGGTGTAACGGCTAATGGTGTTAATTACCATGCTCACGGTCCGGGAACCAAGCTAGGATCGAATCTCGCTCAAGCTCTCTTCCCATCCCTCTGGGTTGGTGCCAGAATTGAGACGACAAAAACACCGACTTTTGCAGGCTAGCTCCAGCAAGTGATTGTGTTTTGTCAGCACTTCAGCCCATGCCGCATGTCAGACCAGCATTCCAAGGCAGGTACAATTATGAATGAAAGCAGAATGCGTGGCGTACTAAATTGGTCGCCTTATAGGAGTGATGGTGGAGCTGCTAAGAGGCATAGCAGTGAGGGAAAAACTAAAGGAAAGGAGCTGAAACCCGCACACGGAATTGCTATCCTGTTGACTTCCGATGTAGGCGAGTCACATTGGTGCTGACGTCGTTATCGCGAACGCCCTTCTGCACTTCCTGCTCTCACGGTTAGGGTAAGAGAGCTAAAACCGGGGCGGCCATTCGGTGGGCTTGCATTGGCAAGATGTGTGAACAGGAGTTAGAAAAGCATTGAAAAGCCACTACAGGCGTACCCTCGCTCGCCAAAGCGCTACATTTTGTTTGTCAGAAGGCATGAATTCCCTCATAGTAGGTACATCTGCCTTTCTTCAACACACAATTTATCGCGCCATCTGCCTTTAAGATCTCATGATGAACGACAGTGGTAAATGAATTGAGCCTATGCTAGCTGCATGTATACGCTACGATATTTCCTACAGTTATAAGCCGGATCATGAAGGTTATGTTTCCTTATTGGTATAATGCTCTTACTTCGTTGTCGGCTTCCCTCTTGCTGCCTTTCTTTCTTACTTGAACAGTAGAATCCGGTTTATTATTTCGACGGCCGTCCTCGCTTTTAATCCTCCTTACTGCAGTCCTACCAATTGATTCCTTTGATCGATCCACTGATTCCTTTGATCGATCTATTGATTCCTTTGATCGATCTAGTGATTCCTTTGATCGTTCCATTGATTCCTTTGATCGTTCTGCAGACTCTCTGCTTTTCGTATCAGATGAGATCTTTCGCCCCGGTAACAGTTTTTTCCGCTTTCTTAAATGTGAAGCTTCAGTCTCTAAACAATACACACATAAAATCAACTAATGTTACATGCAGGGGTAGATTTTTGTTGATGCGCTCTATAAAAAAATAAGAGGAAAAAATTCCTCTGTAGGTTTTTGTGTATGTTCACTTATTTACTTAATAAATTATTTACATCCAAATGTGGGTAATCTATGAGGTATTTCGGCTTGTTATTTGTTTGCCAGAAGCACTTTAGCTCTCCTTCTTTGCAAGCCCATACCCACTTCTTCCCTGATTTCAGGGCTCCCTCTGGACCGAGTGCTAAGATTTTGTGGCAGACTCCGCCCCCAGTTGACGTGGCAAGCCTCCACCCCCTCTTATGGCACTTGACTTCGCTCTACATCTGGGCAGTCTGGCCGAGTAAACCAATGTCTCGTTGCATACTCGCCTCTTCCAGCTAGGCAGGCCCATCTTAAGATTGACCTAACCCCCTTCGGTTACCATATCCCCCTTTTCCCGCCAGCGTTTGCTACACGAGTAATCTCGAAGCGAATTATATATACCAGTTTGGCTGCGCACGCATTCGCGTGCATGAGACGGGGCTGCAGCGGTAAAATCGGGCCCATCAGTATTTTTGTCTTGATTTTAGCTTTCTGCTCGGTACATCTTACTTACGCCGCAAACTCCGCCCACATCCGGGTGTGCCACGCCCAGCGTTCACATTCAACCTCTACTCCTACTTTCACCTCTGGCGTATTTTTTTCAGGTCTCTAAGTCATCTCGGAGCCGAATTATGAGGTCTTGTAAATGGCGTTATGAGTCACGAATTTCTGAGGCAGACCCCGCCCACTTTGGTGCATGCTTAGCCCAACAATGGCATTCAACCCTACTCCATACCTCAATACTTATGCACATTTTCCCCGGTCGCCGGAACTTCTAGGAACCGAGTTATGAGAGCGGTGGCAAACTCCGCCCACATCCGGGTGTGCCACGCCCAGCGTTCACATTCAACCTCTACTCCTACTTTCACCTCTGGCGTATTTTTTTCAGGTCTCTAAGTCATCTCGGAGCCGAATTATGAGGTCTTGTAAATGGCGTTATGAGTCACGAATTTCTGAGGCAGACCCCGCCCACTTTGGTGCATGCTTAGCCCAACAATGGCATTCAACCCTACTCCATACCTCAATACTTATGCACATTTTCCCCGGTCGCCGGAACTTCTAGGAACCGAGTTATGAGAGCGGTGGCAAACTCCGCCCACATCCGGGTGTGCCACGCCCAGCGTTCACATTCAACCTCTACTCCTACTTTCACCTCTGGCATATTTTTTTTCAGGTCTCTAAGTCGTCTCGGAGCAGAATTATGAGGTCTTGTAGGGGACGAAATCGAGCTACGTATCTTTGTGGCAAACCCCGCCCACTTTGGTGCGTGGGTCGCCCACTGATATCAGTCGGCTATCATCTCTTCCCCAACCTTTTTCTACTTTTCTCCCATCTCTGGAACTTATTGGAACCGAGTTATGAAGTACCGTGGCAAACCCCGCCCACTTTGGTGCATGCTCCGCCCGCCAACAACGGTTGACCCCTTTCCCTCTGCCAACCCTCATACGCTTTTTTCCCGGACTCCGGGACTCCTAGGAACCGAGTTATAAGCCTAATTGCAAACTCCGCCCACTTTGATGTAAGCCACCCATTCCCTGACATTTAGCTTCCCCTCCCCTCCTGACCTCTATCCGTTGTTTTCCGGTCTCTAAGTCATCTCGGAGCCGATTTATGAGCTCTTGTAGAAAATGCTGTCCGCTTCACGACACGCTCCGCCCATTGTGGGCGGGCCTCCGTTCACATCATGCGTGGTGGAAATACCTTAGGCATTGCTCCCCTGCACTAATTTCGTTCCTGGTCTGTAGGCTTCCTCTTAACCGAGTTATGAATATTTTCACTGAGCACCCATTTTCTAGAGAACGCCCCGCCCACCGAGGGTGGGTCTCCTCAGTTCGATCTGGCTTACCAACCCACACCTATGCCCACTTTTGTCCCGGTCTCGAGGCTGTTTTGTGACTGAATTTGAAATCAACCGATGCACGCCACGCCCACTGTGGGCGGGGCTCCGCTTGGCTGATGTGTGTTTTTTACTTCTAGGGATATGGTATACCCATCCCAAACTTGACCTGGACCCTGTAGGTTGTTGTTCGCTTGATACCGAATTTCGTGACAGACACACAGACAGACAGACGACAGACGAAGCGCTTATACTGTATCTCGGCATCCCACCAATTCAGACGTTCCCATCACCCACCAATAGCATATGATCTATCTTCCTTCGCCAACCTCTACTCACTTGTTTTTCCAGTTCTGTTTCCTAAATCGAATTATGAGGGTTTGCAATAGATACTGTCCACTGGGGCGAGCTTCCACTTAGTTCAGCATGCTGGGTACACTTTGAGCATTACTCTCCTACACCCATTTTTCCTGCTGCATAGCCTTTTTTCTACCGCACATTTGGGGAACGCCCCTCCCCCTCCCCCACCCACTGCGAGCGACTTCCCCTATTCGACTTATCAAGTCAGTGCACACCTTTTTTTCCGATCTCCGGGCGAGAACCTTTGCCGTCGGCATCGTCCACTTTGCCTCCTCTCCCACTGGGGCGGAGCTCTGTTCCAGCTTATATGTGTTCTGTTTTGGCACAAAGTTACAGTGACTTGGGGAGAATCAGTCGTAGCGCCACCTGGCGCCGGATATCATATTCGTGATGAGAACCATCGATCACCCCCGTAGGAAAGTTTCAGTGAAGTTTCCAGGGCAACGTAGTTACGGTGAAACTAGCCAACCGTACTAATAAATTGTTCTTATCATTCAAACATACCTGCTGTAGTTTTAGTTCTTAGAGAACATCCAAAAGTAACGTCCACTGCCAGAATTGATAGAATACAGAAACACAACAGTGAAATGATCGAGTCCTAAAAATAGTAATATATATTATCCTAGTAATATATATTCTCCATATAAAGCACTGAAACACATACATAACAGAGCGTTAGAGTTGTTAGAGGCGTTGGTTGTTATTGTTAGAATTGATGTGAGGGGTTGTACTGGGACGCATACATATGAATGGTTGTGTTTTGCGGTGACAGTGGACGTTGATTGCTACAGGTACAGAGGGTCGAACGGGAACTCAATGAAGGGGACAGAATATGACATCAAAAGATAAGAGGTGACGAGGAGGGGCAGAAACTGAATATTTCTGCTCTGAGAGCGCACTTAGCAGTTGAAATGTTAGCCTTTAGTAGTGCAGTATTGTTTCTTACACGTAATATAGGTGATTGAGTGGATACAATGGTGATCGAATTTGATAATAACTGGCAATGGCTGATAAGTGGCGTCTGAAGGCGAATGCCTGCAATTCTGTGCAATTACAATTCTCACACTTCTGCTCAGTGTGAATAACGGTCGAGGATTTCTCGACCATAGCTCTCTTCCATGCGAGAGTAGTGCCGAGAG
>MU896479.1:0-24650 GCA_036418205.1 Ostertagia ostertagi | reverse complement strand
CAGAAACTGCATTATAGTAAACAGGTTTCGTAACTCCTGTAACCTGAGGAACAGCTTCATTTGCCCAGGGTCTTTCCAGAACTGTTGTCGTTTTTGCGACAGCGTCCCTAACAACAGTGTCATTCTCAACGAGGTATTGAGGACGAGGGAGCGGGCGGATAGAGGAATGCCTTCGCAGCGCGTGTGCACATGTGACCCTGTTCCTTGCAAAGATGCGCTTTCATTCTTTGTAGTACTTTAAATACTTCCTTCTCGAAGGTAGAGGGACGGAGCGACTGAACCTGCAAAGGATATTTTATGCCATGTTCTCTCACATGATGTCCTTGTTTTCTGCAACGTTCTACTATGATTGGTATCTATTAAGACTTGCAATAAATTCCATGTTCGGTTTTCTTGGAACCTGGGCATTTCGGATATTGTGTTGTTTCTTCTGTGCCATACAGGTTGTTATGGTGGAACACGTTTATTGGTCAACGTTTCGACAATTCGTCGTCTTCAGGACCTGAAACTGGTTCGAAGTCCTAGCTCTGTAGCTCACCCGGTAAAGCGCCTAATCTTACTGAGTTCCCGGAAAAGCGAAACAGTACAAAATAAACGATCCCAGCGAGCGAACTAACCTGTGGCGAGTCCACCAGTCTTTGCAGCCTCCTCTTCTTGTTAGTGAGCGAATAAAATGAGACACCATGGACAGTAAGCGTCCTACGTGTCGTATGTGGTGATCTCACAGTCCACATAAAGGAATGAAAGGCAAGAATTCATTGGTAATGGCCATGCATTCATTTCGGTTGTTCAGTCTTGGATTTTTCACGCGGATATAAAACGCCTCTAACATTTTTCTAGCACCGATGTCGTTTTCGTAGGCTAGAATTTTGCATTTGATTTCAAAATCGTTACCCTGATGTCCCTCTACTCGGTGCTTGCCAAGTGGAGTAAGCAGATTTCCGCGCCTTTTTCCTGCCATATGTTCTTTAATGCGCACGCCTAGCATCCTGCCCGTCTCTCCAATATAAAGTTCGTCACAGGTTGAACATTGAAGTTGGTATACTATCCCTCGTTGCGCACAGTCTCCTTGCCTTCCATATGGGCAAACAACGCAGTGATTCGTGGTGCACGCGCGGTCATAGAGTCTGTTGCGGATTAGCTGACGCTTAAGATTGTCTCCTGGTATATTAATCAAAACGACTTCATCAGCTAGATCCGCTCGTGCAATGCACTGCCGTATAGCCATGCTAATTCTATCCGATATGAAAGGCAACTGGAGGTGCGCCATCTCTTCGCGACTCCTCGCGGAACGCCCTCGTGACTCCTCGCGACTTCTCGCGGAACGCCCTCGTGAAGCTTCGCGACTTCTCGCGGAATGCCTTCGTGAATCTTCGCGATTTCTCGCGGCATTTCTCTGAGAGCCTGATTCTTCGTTCCTCGTTCCATAACCATTCGCTCTTGCAATCTCGGAAGCTAGCCTTCGTGACTCATCTCGCTCCACGTCGCCTGTACAACTCCAACTGCTGTTCTGTACATGTTTCGAACAACCGCACATTTTACAGCTCTGGGGTGTGCAGACTTCGCATGGAGTAGGATGTTCTTTGAGCTGCTTTTCCTGTACCACTTCACACAACAGGTCATCATCATATGTATAACACCTTTCAATAGATTCTACAACTTGAGTGGAGGTCGGATGCATGGCCTATACTGAGACGAGATCGGACGATGACGATTGCCCCTTTTCTTGTCGCTTACGTTGGGAGAATTTATTCTAGACACATTTCGAGCGTTGCCAACGAATTACACTTGCAATGGTGAAGAAGGGAGCGGTTTCAGGTGGCCGAGATCCGTCCTCGATAGATCCTCGACGCAAATATCTCCTCAACTAGAAATGTAGAAGAAAGCTAAACAACATTAGAAAGCGCAAACCTTCCGCTTTCCAAAACTGTCTTCGTTTTTTCGAGACTCTACGAAGTTAGACAAATATTGTCTTTTATGTCTGTCAAATTGTCTTTTAAGTGGCAAAAACTCGCACGAAAAATTCAGCATCCTCGACGCTGCCTCGACAAAATTTGAGAGACCCTATCTCTTCGAGTGTAAAGATTTAGATCAATTTCAATATTGCCCGGTAGTAGCAAATCCAGCTCTATCTAACCCTACCACATACTGCTCCAAAGGTTATGAAATGGGGGAATGGAACCTTTTCATCGAGAGTGTAGATTTCGACGGTTTCGAGCGGGTTTCGGCAAACCCACGGATAAACCGCGCTGCAACTGAATGCTTTGCTGTACATTGATGGAACTCGCTTATTCACATCAAATCAAAGTTAGAGGGTCGTATCAAGACCCCGATCTGAGGGGGGGGGGGGTCGTACTGATGTGACCACGTCCTCGACACGATTTTCACCCTGCCAGGTACTCTGTTGTTTCGCTAACTAGGCGCAGGTCGGCAGATAAGCGAACGCATTGTCGAGGAACGCTAGGAAGCACATTCGGCGCTGTTCTTGATACTTCTCTGTCACTTGCCTAGCTATGAAGATTACATATGTTGTGGACAGTTTATCATGTTCCCTTGTGTTTTACATCCTCAAGCTTCAAAAAATCAGGATGTTCAGAAGAAAAATTTTATGAGCCGCTATTGATTTTTGTGGCAAAAAAAGAGACGGGAAACCGTTTGGGCGAACACTTGATCGCTACTATATGTGTTCTGCCTACCACGCTTATTGCGTGCTGGTGCTTCCTTTACTGATTCTGTCGTACTCCGAGACTGATTCACAGTTTATTGCCCGAAGACCTAGTTTAGGCAACAAGAGTAGTGAGAGAATGAAAGGAGGAAGAAAGAGAATAAAAATTGAATCACACCGTGTGTGTTTATATACGGCTGTTGTTTACATCTTTAATTCGATAACAGTTACTATACTCACTATCCGCAACATCGTTCCTACGGAAAATTATGCAAATAACGATTCTGTTTCATACAGAAGACTGAACCAAGCGCTGGAAAGAAATTACAATATTGGTGACATTCTGGGATCATTGAACATTTTCCCTTTCCTTAGTCTCCTGCGCAGAACATTCTTTCCTTTCCTATAGATGTAAATTATATCTTGCATTTTGTTACTGAGCTGTTTAACGTCTTCCATAATGAAGTGGTTGTTCAACTTGATGTCTTTCCTTAGTATTGTTTTTATAGGAGCCATTTTCGAGTGGGATTGAGTGGTTCACGGGTCTTCGAATACAGTTATTATTTTTGCAATAGACTTCGGCTTCCCTTGCCTCTCCATCGCTGTTATGTGTTAGTTTTTGTAGCTTCCAGCAGTTGCGCTTCTGGTGGATTGCCACAATGAGAACAATCTCTCTTTCCATTTTTTTGCTTTACATCCTCTTTGATTGGCCATATTACGCCAATGTTTTCGTGCAGTATTGGCAAGTAGGAACTTCTCCATATCTTCCAACCGTTCTGTCAACTCGTACGAAATTCTCAGGGCTTCTTGTGTTTGTATTCTCGTCTTTAACCGTGCGATTTCATTAGTTGGAAATTAGGTCGGGTCTTCGCAATCGTCGCTGTCGCCCAAGTTGTGATATCCACTTCGTTCTTATTAAAGTTAATAGGTCGAAGAGAGCGGAGGGAGCCTTTGATATCAATTGCTTGAGAGGTCTCGTATTCAAACATGCTTCTAGTTCATGCAGTAGTGTGGTGAGCTGTCGATATTGAGAATCTGTGTTCCGACTGATTCAAATAATAAACTTTTTCGTCTTTATGAGGAGCTCACAGAAACCACCTTTTTCACTGTGAAAACGGTATTCTGTGATGATATTCTACGCAGTTGTTGCTCATCGATCTCTTAGTGGACGGTTCTTCTTCATCCTCTCTAAGAGATTGGTTCAGTAACTGCTGTACTCTCCCCCATTAAGTGATAACGACTAACAAAGACATTAAAGGAAAGATTTTTTTCACTTACAATTCGATTTAGATTGAATAGTTTGATCTGATTTCCAACAACATAGATCTAACAAGTAAGCACAAATAGAATGTATGTGAAACTTTGTGGAGAAAATTTGGGAGTTTCTCGAATACTATCCTACATCA
The DNA here is from genome assembly GCA_036418205.1 of Ostertagia ostertagi. NCBI lineage: Eukaryota > Metazoa > Nematoda > Chromadorea > Rhabditida > Trichostrongylidae > Ostertagia > Ostertagia ostertagi. The sequence goes on along the minus strand of MU896479.1, from coordinate 20,579 downwards.
AGTGTTCCTGTAGCAGTGGAGCGTTGGATTTTAACAAGTGATGAAGAGTGTGGGACGGGAACATATTTGGTGAGGGCCAGAAACTGATATCATCTGATAGGGACTGATAAGAGGCGCTGAAACGCAAATTTCACGAAATCGCGAGTGCGTGTTCCAGCAGCAGAGGAGCGTTGGTTTCAACATGTGTCCTCTACCACCTCATCATAAACCAAGCTCATGGCCCCTACCACATAGGAACAGCACCACTCTCAACGTTTGACAAATGCACTGGATCCCACGACTGCGAAAAAGAATTAAAAAGATTACACGAAGTTGCATTCCGTGTCAAAAAGTGAATAACCTTCCATTCAAATACCCAGAAATCACATCGAGTCTCGAGTCACAGGATCTAAAGTATTTTAACACACAGGACTATTTTTGACTTATTGACAGTCTTTAGAGGAGATGGAGAAGATATCAGTGTCTACTGATGTATCTTTACATGTACTGTCACACGAATGATACACATAGAGCTGGTGCTCGTTGAAACGCAAAACATTGATAGCGCGAATCCTGCGAGCTATCCAAATCTGGGGTCTGTTGGCCGACGGCGGGGCATCTGCTGCTGCAACCTGCTAACGAAACAAAACGTGTTAAAAAGAGCAACGCCTTCTAACAGCAAACAAACCAGAACATGTTAAGAACCAACATTCATCTAAAGCTTCGAAGAAACAACAAAACAACAAAACAAACAAAATAAGGCCCTATCGCAAGAGATGCGAGCATGCGACGATAACGCACGTAAGTAAAACCGCGTCAAACGATTGTTTTCTGTTAGAAAAGGGACTAAGCCTTGGCGGAGGAAGGGGAGACTCCAGAGTGAGTGATTTTCATCTTTTTCGTAGCTCCTGCCCACTCCTCGAGGCTTAGTCCTAGGGGAAGCCCGATATCTTGTGGTGCGCCACTTTTTCTGGATGTGGAAAAAAAGAAAAAGAGGTAGGGCAGGAAATAGGTCAGCTCCTCTCAGAATACGTCACAGTTCTTGACATGTCTAGTTTGCTAAGTGGAGAGCTTCAGTATATATGACATGCTCTAACATGTTCTCTTTTAGTCAAAACAAATGCTGCTGCAACGTACTAACGAAACAAAACAACAAGTGTTGAAAAGAGCAAAGCCTTCTAACAGCAAACAAACCAGAACATGTCCAACACATCTAAAGCTTCGAAGAAACAACAAAACAACAAAACAAACAAAATAAGGCCCTATCGCAAGAGATGCGAGCATGCGACGATAACGCACGTAAGTAAAACCGCGTCAAACGATTGTTTTCTGTTAGAAAAGGGACTAAGCCTTGGCGGAGGAAGGGGAGACTCCAGAGTGAGTGATTTTCATCTTTTTCGTAGCTCCTGCCCACCCCCGAGGCTTAGTCCTAAGGAAACCGATATCTTGTGGTGCGCCACTTTTCTGGATGTGGAAAAAAAAAAAAAAGAGGTAGGGCAGGAAATAGGTCAGTTCCTCTCAGAATACGTCACAGTTCTTGACATGTCTTAGTTTGCTAAATGGAGAGCTTCAGTATATATGACAGGCTCTAACATGTTCTCTTTTGTCAATAGCAATTGCGTCAGCAGACAGCCCCGCCGTCGGACAACAGACCCCAGCTCTGTTAAGAACTTGTTTATTTCATTTGCTGCCTTATCACCCACTTCATTTTGCGGACGGCCAGACAGACATGCAAACCGACAAATCATGTCAGCGGTTCACATAATGAAAGGACCATTCGAGGGACTTCTAAATCCTCTTCACATCTTGGTTGATGTTCGTTGCTGAAAATCAGATCAAACTGTTCAATCTAAATCAAACTATGTGAACATAAAATTTTTTCGTTTAATCTGTCTTTAATGGTCGTTATCACTTTTCCGCCACCCGCCATCCATGGGCCATATGCAATCAGCCTCGAAGGTTGTGTGCAACAAACCCCGAGGCTCGCTGGCGGCATATACAATAAGCCCACGTGTCGTCCGAGACTTATTCCCTAAGTCGAATGTAAAAGCCCCGCGGTCGTCGGGGACATATCGCCAATGTCGCATGCAACAAGCCTCGGTGTCGCCACTAACATATCCGCGGAGGTCGCTTGTAGCAAGCCCTGAGGGTCGTCGGGGCTTGTTGCATTCGACCTTCGCGAATATGTTCGAATAGTCAGAGCTGAGAGTGCGGAAGAGTACAGACATAGGACGAAATTGTGTGCTTCATTGTTTTTTATTTCGGGTTCATTTCAGGTCAAGGAAAGAATTTAAAATTCGTTTGCCTCCGCATTCTTCTTCTTCCTTCTAACGTTAGTGACGCGCAGTCGCAGGGTCCGCTGTCTTTTGTCAGTCGTCGCCACTTTAATCTGTCCAGGGCACCGTGGCCGTGACCTCACTAGTTCTTTCTTGTTCTTATTTCTCCCTCCTCTTCTTTGGTTGCACTTCGAAGTCCATCGCTGTTCTTATCGGGTGGATCCTGTGGCCTCCTTAGCACGTGCCCATACCATCGCAGACGCTGTTCCCGTACCTTCAGCTGGACAGGGGCAGTCTGCATGACCGCTCTGACATCCTCGTTTCTGACCCTGTCCAGTCGCGTCCAGCCGCAGGCCCATCTCAGCATCCTCATCTCAGCGGAGTGAAGCTGCCTTTCGTGATTCTTGTTCAGGGGCCAGCACTCGCTGCCGTATAGCATCGCAGGCCTTACCACTGTTTGATACACCTTTCCCTTTACCCGTTTTGAAGCACCTCCAATCCCAGTGGACTCTCCCCATTTCATCCAAGCAGCGACCACAGCCCTCACCGCCTGATCCTAATCACTCCCAAGGTAAAGAAAGTCCTCCACTCTTTCGATGGCCTCACCATGGCCGTTGCAATCGTCTCTGTATCCTACTCTGAGCTCAAAACATGGCCTTCTTGACTTTCAGCCGAAACCCATCTTCTGCCCAGGACTTTCTGCCATTTCTGCACCTTGGCTTGAAGTTCCTCTCTGCTATCGCTATCAAGGCGATGTCGTCAGCGTAGAGGATGGTCTTCAGTGGTCCCTCCATGAGCCCCTTCACCAGGACATCTAGTGTTAGGAGGAAGAGGAACGGGCTCAGAGCTGACCCTTGGTGCACCCCGACCGTGATGTCCACCTCCTTCGTTAGGCCGTATGGGGTGCGTATAGCTGCCTTGGCTCCTTCGTACATGTCCTTCACCAGCGAGAGGTGTTCTGGCACGTTTCGTTCCCTGAGCGACCTCCATAGCACTGCTCGCGGTAGCCGGTCGAACGCCTTTTCCAGGTCGAGGAAGGCTAGGTAGCAAGGCCGGCGCTTTTCGCGATACTTCTCCATCACTTGCCTGCGATGAAGATGGCATCCGTTGTAGACCTTTCGGGCATGAACCCGAACTGTTCCTGGGAGATCGGGACCCTCCCGCAGCGTCGAGTTGACCAGTCGCTAGTACAACTTCATGGTTAATTGATTTGACCGTTCGATATAGGCTCTGCACTAGATAAGCACCGACACTGCAGATATTCGTTCGTTTAGGTGATGAGGGCTCACGGTTGCTGAGGAGAGAAATGCGCTTCGTAATCTTAATAGAAACCTCTTTCTCACGATGGGTTCCCTCGTCTGCTCGCTAGTCCGGTTGATGACGAGGCTATGTGGAGCGACCCAGTCAATTTGATACCGCGGTTGGAGCAGTCCATCGCGTCACCCTTCTGCTTGAAGATGGGGACGATAGTACTTGTTCTCCAGGCATCCGGCATCCTTCCTTCGGCAGTTACCGTGTTCAGGAAGCGGGTGAGCCACTTCACCCGTACTCTCCAAGCGCCTTCCAAGCCTCTATTGGTACTCCATCTGGACCAACCGCCTTCCAAGCCTCTATTGGTACTCCATCCGGACCAACTGCCTTTCCAACCTTCATCTTCCCAAGTGCACACCGAACCTCATCCTCTGTCCAGAGTGCGATGGGACCAGCTGTGGCCTCTGCCCGTGAGTTGTTCTTGTGGGGAACTCCTCGTTCAGAAGACCTCTGAAGTACTCTTCCCACCTCCTCCGGACTTCGGCTGGCTTCCTCAGGATGGCGCCGTTGCTGCTCTTCACGCTCTTCACCACCCTGATATCTTGAGTAGCCCGATGCCGGGCTTTGGCCAGTCTGAAGACGAACTTCTCTGCGTTTCTGCTTTCCAACTTCTCGTACAAGGCGTCCATCTCCGTGTTCTTTGCCTTGGCGACGGCAGCCTTAGCGAGCCTCTTGCAACTCTTGTAGGTAGCGAGGTCTTCGGGGCTCCGGGTCTTCTGCCAGCGCTTGTATGCTTCCTTCTTCTGCTTCACGACTCGCTGGACCTCCTCGTTCCAGACCACGCTGCCTTGTCTCCTCTGAATCCACCTCGCGTCTCGCCCAGTACCTCCTTAACGCAGGGTATGTGACGTTTGATCAAGATTTCACACCTCCGTCTACTTCGCACCTTGCCTCGCACATATGCAGAGTTGCCTGTGGGATGACCTCACTTAATTGCATGCGCTGCCTGATGACCTTTCTCTGTCAATGCAAATCACATCAAAACAATTAAAGAAAACTATATCATAGTGAAGATGACAAGAACAGGAAGTCTCAAATTAATCGAAACTGCGAGAATGACGAAAACGAAGATCGATAATCAATAATCGACACCCTGAGGAGGTGGCAACGCTCTTCTCATTTTGTGCCTTGCCACACTGGTACTCATGTGATCCAAAAGAGTAGACTTCCGGTGATCGTGTCAGTGAAATGGCAGGACTGGCAGAATCCGATTCAGCAGAAGAACGAATAGAAGAAATTCAGGCGGACATCCGGCAGATTATCACCACAAACACGGACGGCTAGGTAGCAGCGTTGCAATCCGACCACTTGCAAGGGATGCAGAGCGGTAAGCTCTTAGAACTGAGTCGCGCAAGCGCAATAAAAAGGGATGAATGGGGTGGGACGCTCCACAATGTCCCACGAGGTGTGCATAGTAAGACGCGTTGCTGCGTTACGCTGTCGTCAATGTGTCAAGTCGGTCGGCACTTATGCTCGTTCTGCTCAACCGATGAGGTAGGCCCACCACTAGGTGGCAGCTGGGCGCAACCCCACTATGTCGAAATCGATTTGACCGCTGGTCCAATTGGCCCCCTCATCGCTGGATCGCATCCCGAGCAAGTTGATTGTAACAAATAAGAGGACCCAGACTGACAAGTGATTCCGGTGATTGGCAAAAATTTGCCGCCATAGGCGCTTCACCCCCAGCCCGCACATCCACAATACGCCAGCTGCACCACTGCGCCACCGCACTACTGCAAACATGTCGGTCCAGCGTCGCTGGTATAGGTTCCCTTTCGCTCTAAGTGTTGAAATCTCCCACTATACATTAGGAACTAGCGCTTCCAAGTGGTCCTGTTTGAATCTGGTATCGTAAAGCGCTGTTAAAGCCACGAGTCAGGATTAGGCAACCAGCAGAAGTTCTTCCCAGGGTGCGATAGTGGGCTCCCCAAGCACTGAGGGCGCGACACTATCGCGACCCAAAAGTGCGCGGCAATGGCGCTAAGGCCTTGCCCGCCGCGCTGCCCGCGCTGCCAGCGTAATCCACCACGGCATACGTGGTCTCTGCGTCCTCTCGCGTACGACGTACTATCTCGCGTTCTCCCTCTCCTCGCAGCGCTGTGTCTCTCCGTCGTACTACGGCCGGCCTCCTAAGGGAAATTTAGTGTTTTCTATGGTGCTTTTTGCTTTTTCTCCTCACTAATGTTCCTCATTGCACCCCTTGCCTAATGTTTGAACAAAATAACGCATCAATTCAATCCCGACTCGTGCCTTTAAGCTTGAGATTCATTCTGAATTCATCCACCATCTGGTTCGAATCACACAATTGTTTATTTTATTGCATTTCTCTTAAAAACAGAGTTCTTCAGCTTTTTTCCTTGCTTCGCAGCTCAAGTTTAATGTTCCAGATTTCATGTTCCACAACCACTGGGATCACAGCCATACCTATCGAAAGGCTCAGAGCGTTGAACTGCCGCACACACGAGGATTTCCAGAAGTTCTTGTTCATATTCGTTCATCATTTCTTTTCACTTCGCCTTTGGATCAGTTATCTTTTCCTTTCTGTCTGCACTGTTTATTCAATTTATGAGCAACTGACCTTGGCCACAACTCAGAATTTCAAAATTATTTAACTGACAAAAATGATATGAGATTTCCATTCAGTTTGATCCTGTCGTAACGATGACCTTTCTATCGTCACAAACACTACTAACCGAAAGGGCAGAAATCAAGCAGGTCAGCCGTTTTGCACTGAAAAGACAGCCGAGGTCAACGACGATGAATGATGTCGTTAAATCTGCTACTAACTGACATACTCAAACTCCGAATCCAAAATTCTGGACTTCAGTGGAATGGGTGAAGGTAAGGGTACAGGTATGCAACCAAACCACCAAATATTGCACACTTCACACTTTTCGTCCAGTCTCCCTGAAAAAATACCCATACCTCCAAAATAGGCTTGGTTACAGCCACGTCTGGCATAAGCACGGCCTATCGCTTCCGTGGAAAACAAGGCTGATTCGCTTGGTATTGATAAGATAGCATTCACATAAAGGGGACGGATAATGTGGACAGTAGCAGCACTGATGATGGATTAACGAAGCAGGAGAACACTTTTTGGTAACAATCACTGGCATCGGTGACTCGCCAAGTGTAGCTGCAGTTTACGCTTAACCTAGCCGTTCGCTTGTAGAAGGACGGCATAGACGATGTCTCGAGGGTAAGTGGTAGACTGCTCTATCATGCGACTTGCATTAAATTAGTTTATTGCAGACAACAATTGTGAACAGTAACATTTATCAACATCTTTTATGTCGCAGCCCATGAATGCAATTATTGACATCACCTACGTCGCAACTTATACAACTTATTTCCATGAGTGATCTAAGGAGTGAACCATTTGATTTTCTTAGAACTAATGCTTTAATAAAGTTATACTTCAAGCATGAACAAATTAGAACAGCCAGATATGGACTAGAATCAATACCTTGTGATGCACCCTGCTTAACTTGAAAGAAAATGTTTCCGAAAACACAAAACTTTGAGATGACAGTAAGTTATAATAGCAAGTTATAATAGGTCGCTTAGCCTGTAGTACCTATAATCATTATCACGTTCTTCCCATTCGTATGCATAGTACACTGTGGTTGTTATTGGCTATCAGCTGTCTAACAAATTCTTGAAACATATGTATCTTTAGTATTATCGCTCCTCTTTTTAGAGTTCTTTTTAGTTCTCTTTACATCGACCTCACTAGAGGAATCGCTATATAATCTAGAACAGGGGAGATCCAAGGAAAACACTATTGATTCACGAAGGAAGCCAGAAAACAAATGAGAAATATATCACTTCAAAGTGTGCTTTTTGTCAGCAGCAAGCTTCCCTACTTTTGCGCTCACTAAATCACGAGCGTGCATATTGGAGATTGAATTTCATGAGCATACACGAAGAATGAACCCAATAGACAACGACAAAAAATGGATCTCACTGTCGCTGAGTATTTCCGGGCTGCACGGATCCTGACCCAAGTTCAACGGATTCGTATCTCTCTCTCTCGGATAGCAACAAACCCAGAAAGAAGAAAAACCATGACCAATGTTGGAAGCCGAGAGATGGGATCCGTTTTTCCCCGTTGATTTGGGTACTGATGCGACTGCGAAACTGCCCCTTTAGCGTTATTTCTCTCTGCTGTAAAGGCTAGAATGAGACAGTGAGGGGTTACCTATCGAAGGAGGATAGGCGCGAGTAACGCGGGTACAGCTCTACCTATCCTTCACTGAGAAACGCACATCGTCACTCAAATTTGGGGGCGCAGTGATTCCATATCGAATCAAGCTGCTGTTAAGGATCATGGAAAAGCCAATTTTAACACAATTCCAAATGATCGAACTATTTCGATTCTCAAGAAGATCCTGCTGTGACCAGAACGTTTCATCAATCTTAGTTGACCTGATTAGAAGGAAACTAACAGGGCCAGCAACCTTCACTAAGTATTCCAAATGGTATTGACAGCACTTTTGTTTCAGAACAGACAGAGCATTATGCGGCTGTTTTTAATTGTACTCTGTAGTTTAATTCTCCATGACGACAAACTTATGACACGAAGGTGAGAATATAATCAATTTAGCAGCATGCCGAAGCGTCTTCAAAACGAACCCAGACCTAATGAAGGCAAATATCGTGAGTCTAATGCACGCTTCCCTTCTTTCTCAGCAAATACAGCAATTAGTTATTGGCGTCATGTGCTACTCTGCTTAACATACACCTCATGTCTATTTGAGACGTGTACACCAGTTTACAGTGAGCCACCCACACCTATACATATTATTTATTACCCACCTGCTCAAGTGAATTAGGTTTAATGCCGATCCGTGCTGTCGATGTGTCCGCGAGAAATAAAGGTGAGTACAGAATGTAAGGAATGTCGAATCTCGAATTCCTCGACAGACCAAATTCCATTCGGGGGCGAGGGAGAGGGAGAAGAATCAATCATACGCTAAATTTCACATTTATAATTGCGTGATGTATCACCTTGAGAGTTGCTATCAAGCCTTACGGGGACGGAATAAAAGGTCAGAGATAAATAAAGTCGGAATAACAACTAAACAAGTCAGAATTTCATATTCTTCTTTCTCTTGGAGATTTGGATGCAGGAACTGATCTTCTTCTTCTGAGAGCTCTGTATAATACCATGCTTCGTTCATTTATTCATAGTGAGCCTAAGGAAAATGCTGCACCTAGATATCACAGCTTAACAGAATTTCAACCCATCGCTCAAATAATAATGTATCAATCAGGGTAGCGTAAATTCCAGGGGACGTTATTCATCTAATTCGCAAGATTCTGCTTACAGTTCATTTTTGAGGGAGCGCTATAGCATAACCGAGACGCTACATCAATCACTTTTGCTTTAGTTTGCCATGTATTCAGAAAATTACGGAAGGTGCAATCTACCCCAAAAATCATACTTGAGATTGCTTACTATCGCAGTGCTCTCAAAAATGAAAAATTTCTGCAGTTGAGCTGTAACATTTAGTTGTAAAGTTGGGATAAACATGACTTTCCATCGCCTTCTGTTGTACCTCCCATATCTCAGGCAGTTGTAAATAATTGCATCGTCCACCGTCAGTAGAGACGTAGGAACAGCTAGAAGTTTAAAAAAGTATACTTCAGCTAGCAAGAACGACAACATGTGGTCGAGACTGGAGCATAGGCTGGTTCACCTTTTACTTGATGGCGATCATTTGCCGCTTCCTGAGCTGACTTTCATGTATTAGTTTCATTTCTCTTTGGCTTCTGTCTCACATATTCCCTATTGGTCTTGGATCATAACTGTGCTGTCCATAACCTCTTACAAACTTGTTCGAGAAAATATTTCAACGCAAGGCAATCCACTTGTAATGATTAGAGTCGGGAATGTGGACATACTCAACCAATCAACAAATCTACTCGTTCCAAGAATTCCACCTGACTTGTCCATTGGAGTCGCACATTGTCTTAGTCAAACCATAGGGAAGAAGTTTGGAGTTATTACTCCCCTCATCAGATGCCCGTCGGGAAGGACTTCAGTATCGCAATGGCGTTGACAGGGGAGTGTCGCGCGTTTGAAATTCGGAGACCAGTACACCTTTGGAGCATTGCCTCTATCGCCCTTGTCACCTGGACACCAAAATGATTATGCTCAATAATGGTTCTGGAAAATAACGTGTTCCCGCAGCGTGTTCCCAATAACTCCGTCGTCATGTGAATTGTGGGTCCAGGCTCATTATTCACACCGGTCCTGCTCTTATCCGGGAGCATACGATCCTTCCCACTTTGGTTCAATCCTAATCTACATATTAGGAGAAGGAGCCTTGATCGAAATCCCACCTTCATTACAACACTCATTTTTTGTTACAAAGGAATCTTAATTCACCATATGTTCACCGTTATGGCCCTCAACGTGTGCCTCACGATGTGACAGACTTTCAACTTCGAAAGGTCTGAGACTGTGACGGCTGCGAGCAAAATAAGTTGAAGATCTCATTTTGAGTACCAAGTGATCACTGAATTTTACTGTCGAAAACAATCTTCACGCGTACAAATCAGGCAGTAGTGAGGAGGGGCTAGATCTAGCGAGTAGGCTGAATAGGTTGTGCACCCCATTCGTGTGACTTTGTGGTGGTGGCGCTTCAAAACAAGCGATCGGGTGTCGTCGTGAAGAAGGTAAACTTTTACGCTTCTCGGGAGTTTTCGTCGGATAGCGCCGACTAGGTTCTGCTATTGAGAAAAGTGCACTTGAGCGGTCATGGCAAACTTAGCAGCAAGCAGTACTGAATACAGCCGATTTTGGGAATCTTATCACCAAGAGGGCAAACCTGCTCTTGCATCAGTTACCTTTGAGCAGTTTTCAAGGTGATTCGCCGAGGAACAGCCACTGGTAAATCGGCGTGTGGTTGAGATGTTGAGCGCAGCGAACATCGCAATAACGTCATAGAAGCTCCTTCATGTGAGGGCCGCAGAAAGATAGGCATACACTGATCCTTGACGTTTTACCCGAGTCTGCATTTCGTTTGGTTCCTGACTCGAGACTACAACACGATAGCCAGGATGACTGCGATGGTGTACGGCAGTTTCCTGGCACGGCCCAATTGTCATCAATGATTCGCTAGCACAGCTCTGGGTCTCGCTCTCTATGCATTGCACAAAGTCTCGTTGTTCGCAGGTTGGGCATCCAGTACAGGTTACCCCACTAGACTGCTCCACACACTTAAAAACAAAGGAAAGTTCTTCCTACTGAATTCGATGGAAATTTAGTGAGATCGCCCCGTATTCTCAAACCCTGGGTGGAGGTTGTTATAAAAGGTGCAATCCCACATGGTCTTCCATTTTTATTATTAGTATGAGCTTTCCTTTCTACGGTATTGGTATTCTAATCACATCAAGAATCTCCCACGATGCGAAACACTCTCCGTGCCTGACGAAATGACGCCTTTGTTTGACTGTTGTCTAGTTTTCATTATCAAACAAGATGGGAGAACTGATCCAAACTACTCAATTCAAGAACAAAAATTGCTTGAGGAAAAGTTTGGACTCTGAGGGACAAAATGGGCACTTTGGACCTGAACTTCTTCAATGACATTCGCACTTTGCTAATAGTAGGAATCCTGTGGCTATTCCTTGCATTACTTATACTGCCATCATTCCTTTTCACGGCAAGCATTTGTCCAAAAAGACCAAGCACAGATATGGAGTCCTCATGTTGCTGAACCTTCCTATTGCGAAATCGCACGTCAACCAGTCGTGCGTCCTCGTATGTTGAAAAAAGAGATCCAGAATCCTGATGCTAAGCTCTCGGCAATGACTAAGGGTTGTCTTCAATCGTTATTTATTCCAAATAACAGAGGAATAGCTGGCACTATTGCACAATTACAACCCTCAGGGTAATTACAACCTAAGGTGAGATGGGTCAAAAAATAATTTTCGCTGAAACTTCGGCTATGGGGGTTATCGAGGGTCCTGATCACGAATATGACATCATTTTTGGCGCTGGCGCCAAATTGGCGCCATTTGGCGCCAGGTGGCGCCACGACTGATTCCCACCAAATTCGCTGTAAACTTGTGCATAGGGGTTATTTGGGGGCCTCTGAGGGCTGCTCCAAATAACCCTATACAAGTTTTGGCAAGAGTCAGTCCTGGCGCCACCCGGCGCCAAACAGCGCCAATTTGGCTCCAGCGTCAAAAATTGGTGTCATTTTCGTGATCAGAAGCCTCGATAACCCTCGTGGTCTGTGAAAAAATTCTGACCCATATCGCTTCGTACTGGGCTGTCGCGTTTTTGCACCCTGCCGCAGCGACAGCACCGGTGTATCGAGCGCTCAACCGCACACTCCGGGACCCTTCGAGCCCCAGAGCCCCATCGAGACCACGACGCCTACACCTGCGCACCCTCGCAGGTGAGGCGGACCTATCCCCCGCGGGACATTGGGATCCTAGCCGCCGTGCACCAAACACGGATCCCTACATGAGCCACCGCTGGCTTCCGCCGTAATTATGCATGACAAGCACAGCAAGCCGCCATATGCATCCCCCCCCACAACAAAGCTCTATTGAGGTAAAGAACATAGCACACATCACCTGTATCACCTGTCGTCCCGTTGATCATCGAATTGCTCGAGCGGGCGCCAGCAACGTCTCCATTCGTCCCTGTCGCGTGCTAGAGTGGTCCAGTGGATCCTCCTTGCTCGAGGGACACGAAGTCCATCATTCCTTTCGTTCAGAGCTTTCGTGAAGAAGTCTGACCATCGGGCCGGCGGTCGTCCAGGTGTTCGTTTGACGTCCCGAGGGATCCAGTCGGTAACCGCTCTGGTCCAACGGTCATCGCAAAATCGCATGACGTGTCCGGCCCACCTTATCTTCGATTCCTTGGCGAAAACGGCAGCGTCCCTGATCTTCGATCGTTGGCGTAGTTCGGCACTCCGGATTCCCCTCTGCACTTGCGTGTATAGGGTTACTCCTAGCATCGTCCTCTCGACAGCGCGTTGGATAACGCTGACCGCATGCTCGTCCTGCCTGCGCAGAGTCCAAGTCTCTGAGGCGTAGGTTAGGGCAGGAAGGACAGCGGAATCGAAGAGGTGGGCACGGAGCCGGATGTTCTTCGTCTTCTTCACTACTCCCTCGATGTTCTTGTACGCTCCCCAAGCCGCTCGTTTCCTCCTGCTCAGCTCTGGAGCTAGATCGTTCATCATATTGATTTCCCGACCTAGGTACACGTAGCTGGAGCATTCGGTGATGTTCGTTCCGTTGAGCGTGAATGGGGCATCAGGAACCAATCCGTTTCTCATAAACATCGTCTTCGTTAGGTTCAGCTGTAGACCAACCTTACCACAGGCGCAGTCGAAATCAGCCAGCATTCGCTCCGCTTGCTCGATGTTCGGCGTTATAAGAACGATGTCGTCAGCAAAACGAAGGTGGTGTAGTTGCCGGCCGTCGACCTTCACTCCCATGTCTTCCCATTCCAGTTGACGCATGACGTTCTCGAGAGCGGCGCTGAAGAGTTTGGGCGAGATGGTGTCGCCCTGTCGAACCCCTCTCTTGACGTCGATGATGACCTCCTTGTAGAATGGTGAGATTCTGGTCGTAAAGTTGCTGTAGAGCTCACGAAGAATCTTGATGTACTGAGTAGGGACGCCCTGGTTGCCCAAGGCTTCGATGACCGCTTCTGTCTCCACAGAGTCGAAGGCCTTCTTCAAGTCGATGAACGTGAGACAAAGCGGCATCTTGTACTCCCGTGAAACTTCAATGAGTCTCGTAACCGTGTGGATATGGTCGATCGTGCTGAACCCTCTTCGGAACCCTGCTTGCTCGCATGGCTGTCCTTCATCTAGTATTCTGCCGATCCTGTTAAGGATGACTCGAGTGAATAGCTTGTAGATTACAGACAGCAGGCAGATTGGGCGATAGTTGCCAATGTCGTCCAAGTCTCCCTTCTTGTACAGCAACACGGTCCTGCTGGTTTTCCACGGAGTGGGTAACCTCACCCCGACTCTTCGCACATTCCCGCAGGTAGCGCGTGAAGAGTCGAGCCAGAGTTTTGATGATAACTGGCGGCGCATTCTTCAGATGTTCCGGTTTGACCCTGTCGAGACCGGGTGCTGTACGATTCTTCACCGACTTGATGGCGTGTCGGACTTCGGAAGAGAGAACTGAGAGGGACGACGTATCCATCCTCTTGCGGTTGATAAGTGGGCAGATCGACATTGGGCACACTGGACAGAGCTATCGAAGAGATCCGAGTAGAAGTCGTGGATGACTTTCTCCATTGCCCTTCGGGATGCAGTAACTGTTCCATCCGGACGTCGGAGGCAGGTCATCTTGGTCTTGTAGCTGGCAAAGCTTCGGCGGGCATTGCGGATGCTCCTCCCAGCCTCTGCTGCTTCAGCTAATACTGCTGCTCTTCGCTCCTTGAGATCTTCCTTTATCGCCTCTCTGCATAGCTTTGCAAGCTCGGACGTGAGTTGGTGATTGCCTGCCTGCTCGTGCGGCTCCACGCTCAGACAACCAACTCATCCACAAGTTCGAACAACACAAGATTTCGCGGAGACCACGCTCCCTTGGTGACTTTAATACAAACACATATGCCTTCTGCACAACATAAGACAGAATCCTCCTCACAGCAACGCGACCACGACATCACTCCATCGCTCGAGACACACACTAGTTTTACTATTCGAAGACGGAATCCTCCCATAAGCTGACGAGGGAAGCGAAGTGGTCCCAGTTGATGACTGTCCTGGGGCTTCGCTTCCTGAACTTTGCTGCTCTCTCAACACGCATCGAGAAGTGGAATCTTGCGCGGAGGAGACGATGGTCCGATCCCGTGTAGAACTTTGGAACAACAGCGACGTCGGTCAGGCAAAACCTTCGATTGAAGATGATGTGGTCTATCTCGTTATGGAACTGTCCATCAGGTGACTCCCAAGTCCAACGAAGGTGAGAGGGCTTCTGGAACTGCGAGTTACCATGGATGGTGTTGGTCGACATGATAAACTCAGACAGTCTTTCGCCCTGCTCATTCCAATCCATTCCGTGAGTACCGATGTGAAGTTCTTCAGCCGTTCTTCTCGGGCCAATCTTGGCGTTGAAGTCGCCGACGATGACCTTGAAGAAGGTATGATCTTCCTTGTAGAACTTCTCCAATTCCATATAAAATGCTTCGTGTTCCTCCTCGTCGTAGCTCGATGTTGGTGCGTAGGCGACGAAGATTGTCAAAGCAGGAGTTGAACCACATCTTCTCAACCTCAAACGTCCGATTCGGGTCGTAAGGCTTTCGTACGAATCGATGTTTATGGCCAAGTGCGTGTTGACGAGGACACCCACACCGCCAACGCCTCTGCTGTCGCATGTTCCAAGGAACAGTTCTTCTCCAGTATCGAAAACGGCGTGTAGCGGGCGGTGCCTTCTCGTCTCGGTCAGTCCGATGACGTCGTACTTGATCTTCCTGGCCTGCATCATCAGATCTTCGATGTGAGCTTCGGATGCAAGCGTTCGTGCGTTGAAAGTACAGATCGCCATCTTAGTCCTTCTTCGTTTAGGCAGCCTATCCGGGCCCTGAGATTCTAGCAGCCTCTCCCGAGCGGTCCTACCCAACGCTGCCGTATTGGGGGCTCCCTCAGGTTCAGGGGAATGAGGCCCATCCATATTGCTGTTTTCGGCATATTGAAGGCACACGAGTAGCTTGCCAGGCTCTGTCGTGCGGGCTAGGATAGACCTCCAGGTAGTTAGCCACGCTATCCTGGAGCGGAACAAGGGGCTTATTTCTTGGAGGCGGCCCCGAATCGCCTCCCATGTACTTCCCAGTCACTTGAATGCAAGCTTTTGGCTGTGCCGACATGCAGGATACCAACCGCACACACACAGAGCGCACCACACACGCAAGCATGCATGGATGCGCCTGAGTGGAGACAGCTGGTATGAATCAACACAGCACTACAGAAACAGGGAGTCCATCCCCTGAATCCACCTGCGTCTCAGGGCAAGTACATGGTGGCTTTTGGTCCGCGATTTACCCCCTATCCGCCACCTGGGGTCGCGCCACGTAGCCTCGCCACCAACCGGCTCGAGATCTTTCAGTGAGAGAGGACCCTCAGTGAAAGAGATCCGTGGATATAAACACAATAATTATTTACATATTTATTATGCCGGCTGACTCACCACATCGTCGACTCCCCTGGGTCGCCTTCTCGTGGGTTCCGTTCCGCGTTGTCTACGTATTATGCCCCCGTCCTTGCTCGGAGTACAATCCTCGGGGGCTCCATACGGCCGACAGCGTCCTAGCAAGGGTCACCAACCGCAGCTGCTCCCAGACGGGGAGCAGGGGAGGGACGCTGGCCGGCTAGCGACGGGCGCTCCGTCACCCTGAGGCTCGGAGGGAGACGTTCCCCCCTCGCCCTGGAGCAACCTCCTCGCGTTACCCTGTGAAGAAGACCAGTCACCGGCTGCCAGTCACAGACGCAGAGGACTGACTACTGGCCTCGACCGTAGGGGGCGTGCCAACGGCGCAATGCGCTGCGCAATGCGCGGTTAGCCTCCGAGCGCGGATGGGCCGGGGCGCGCGGTGCGCCCGGCGGCAACAGTCGCATCCGCGACAAGGGCTGTAGTAATGCAATAATGCCGAACAGCTTGTAATGTGTCAAAATTTTCTTTACCTGCTATTCACACTCGCGTTCGAATGATCTTCTCGGTCTTAAAAATGGCCAACTAGCATTCATTCTATGGATGAGCGCATGATAGAATAGAAAAAAGCTCCGCTTATGGATGCCCACTACAAGTTGGCAAGGTTGAATTTCTACTCAAAAACAGAACCACAACATGGACGTGAACCCACACAGACAGTGCTTTCGTGGAAATGGTAAAATTAGTATAAAAGACTTTCTGTGGAAATTTCTCTCATAGACCAACTCGACTGGCAGAAAGAAGCTTATTCCTTATTCGGGTGGGTCTTGAGGTTTTTGGAGAGACTTTGGTCGGACCCGCAGATGTGCTCGAAGAGACAATTCGGAAGATGTTCATCAAAGGTCTGGGGTGGTTCCAAAAGGAGGGGGAGTTTGGCTTGCCAACATGTCAGGTAGACAACTAGGATTATAATGAGGTGCTTGAGTCCCGGCTACAACCTTTTTCGAAAAGTCACCGTTGCAAATCACTTGTTTTGCAGCAAGCCCGAGAGGTCCCTGACACGTATTCCATCTGGAAAAAAGCTAAACGCAAGGGTTTTGGCTGCTGGATTGGCTAGCATACCTCAGACCACATCGTTACTGAAAACGTGAGGAGATGCGGTCTCTACGTCATTGAACGAAAGAGTAATATCACAAGTGACCTAACACGTCGGTGAAATTTGCTAGTTGGGAACAGATCTGCAAGACATGTATCCAGAGCCGGAGCATGCCAAACAGAATGGCTCAACTTACTAGAAAGCTTTGTAGGCCTACCGATTTTAGATTCTGAAGATATTGCCGTTTTTCAAAAAGTGTCCACATACTTTTGATACAGGGAACAGTTACTTTAGGTTTTTCTATCAATTAAAAAATTAAAGCTGCATGTAAATTTGTGAGAAATGAGGGATTCTCAAGGCACGAGAAACTGAATGGTGGCGGTCGCATGGTACATAAGTCAAAAGTTTTTCAGAGAATGAGAAATTTTAGGGTGTCCACACACGCACTGGGTACGCGATTGAGAGTACGTTTTTCTCGCTGTTACAAAAGCGATCTGCCGTGTCACTCAAAGCGTATTGCTGAATTGCTGAACCCAAGGTTTAATGGCTCAATTTTGAGAAATTCCAGACCATAATCGCATAAATGACACTGCTATTCGCTTCAAGCGGGAGATGGGTTACCGAGAAGGTTTGTGTACAGCAAGGAAGACATGCTCAGGGAAAAACAGTGAAGCAGGAAGCAGAAACGAGATGAGCGTTTCCGTGGCCAATGCAAAGGCGTCTCATTCGCGAATTCATTTGCTTATTTTCGCCACTGGACTTATTCAGCATATCTATTCCGCTATGACAGCGCCAAACTTATCGATAATCCCCTCGCTTCAAATGAAGAAAAAAAAAACAGTACTGGACTTCTTTGGATCCACTGTTCTTATTAACTCTTGCTTCGCTTTATCCGATCCTACATTTTTCGCTCAAATTATAACCATATTTATGTCGTACAAATGATAATAATGAGACTTCAAAAAAATGCTTATTATTTTCTTCGATCCCAAGTCTGGCGCTTCTTTCGCTTCCAAACCACTCCCTAACTCCAGTTTGTAAGGGTACGCTCTTCTGCACACTACTGTATCAAGCAGGCCTTCTAAGGTGAGGCACTATAGCAAGAATGTGTTTGGGGAATTTATTTGGGAGGCCTGTATACGGTTTGCAAAGAGCTACGGAGAACCGGGCTTGGCGGGAGCAGTAACGATGATTTACATGTGGGTGAGGGAAGCGTATAAGGAAATATCAGAGCGGGTGAACACTCACTGATAGGGACCTTATTTTAAACTTGTTTGCGGTTTCTCATTCGTGGGGAGCAGCAAAAGACAACGTCATTTCCTGTCTCTTTGTCGCAAAGGCTAGAGCCTAAAAGGATAAAGCACAGCGGCCTTAGATGCCTCTCAAAGCAGATAAGAGCTCAGTGGAATGACGTACAATGGAAAGGAATTGTCCTCTCTTTTTTCCATTACACATCACATCCACATTATGTGTGCAGACAAATTACCGTATCCTCAACCTTTGATGAATCTACTTAATGAATTGTCCACCAAAGCACTATAATTAAATCGTTCATCAATAGAATGAATTCATTTTGATGAACGCCTATTGCAATTGGTGTTTCTCCTCTACGTGTTCTCTGCGACTGCAATAGCATTTGCTTAGCTTTGATTTCTTCTGAAAACTTAGCCATTTAGAATGGATTGGTCAATCATTCTAAGAGATAATGACCGAAATCATACAGCTGAGAAAGCGTCTGAACGATCATCATTTGAAAGACTCACTGTTATACCCGCTGCTTTAACCAAATAGGCAATAATGGTGTGCTGCGAATATCTCAAAAACCGAGTGTGGGAAGAGTGTGTTGACTTCTTGGATCATCGTTCGGATTTTTAAAGGAGGATTTTACGATTAGAATGGAGGTCGAGGAAGAAGTAATTCACCTAGTTGAGGGTAACCCACGGACCTCCTGAGGGTGCGAACTGATGCGCAATTCGCATCGAAAAATTTGACCTCGGCGACCTATTATGCCTCAAAGTTGGCGGGTCTGGCGATCTCCGCCCCCGACCAGCTGATCACTCGCCGCAGATCTATACGTGGGATTGATTAGATAGCAGAGAGAGCGTGATGTTGAGGAGGGCACAGCGATAAGAGTCGCATCAATGCGCAAATCAGCGGGAAGGAAGGGGTCCCATTTCTCGGGTTCTGGGCCGTTTCTCATGGTTCTTCCTTCTTTCGTGTACCAACTCACCATCCCTGAGTTAATTTGAAATGGGTTGCCTTCCAGCGTGAATTCGTCCTTAAAGCAGATACGGAGTCATTCAATTGTGCACTAGGAGTCATATGCACTTGAGTGAGGACAGCAGCAAGTAACCGAAATGGGAAGTTGTTACGACGACAAAAATGTGCAGGAGCGGTGTTGCTAGGTCTCGAACGGCAATCAACAATGCTTTCAAATATTGCCGAGAAGATCTACTATATTATTCATTGTAGTTCGCTTTTCATTTTTCAGTTTCCACTTACATCCCCGATAGTCGTACCTTCCATTTCGTGTGTGTCTTGCATCGAGACCCCTCGGCCACATGTTCACTATGAATCTGGCTTACAAGAAAGGCGGCCAGTCGCCATGGCCATTCAAGAAGGGATGTATACCTCTTGGTGTGCCTTTGAACGCGGATTCTCAAATCTACCTTCCAAAACTGCTGAACGATTCACTGAACGGAGTTATGAAGCAAAATAGCACAACGGTAGTGGATCGGGACTCGCAGTCAAAACGTCGTCGGATCCGTCCCTTATCGTCGACTGTTTTGCATTCTTCAGAAATTTAGTTAAATAAGCTATTAAAAGCCGCTCAGCTGCTATCCCTGAGAATGCAAAATCATCACGATAATGTATAGCTATATCTGAATCACTAAACGATTCTCTGAACGGAGTTATGAAGCAAAACAGCGCAACGGTAGTGGTCGGGACTCACAGTCAAAACGTCGTAGGATCGGTCCCTTATCGTGACTGTTTTGCATTCTTCAGGAATTCAGTTAAATAGGCTATTAAAAGCCGTTAGCTGTATTCCTGAAGAATGCAAAACAGTAACACGATAAGGGACCGATCCTACGACGTTTTGACTGTGAGTCCCGACCACTACCGTTGCGCTGTTTTGCTTCATAACTCCGTTCAGAGAATCGTTTAGCAGATTTGGAAGGTAGATTTGAGATCAGCGTTCAAAGGCACATCTAGGGTATACATCTCTTCTTGAATGGCCATGGCGACCTGGGAGCCTTTCCTTGTTAGCTGTGAACTCGTCCAGAGCCTACGAGAAGAACTCTTGGATCGAGTTTCTTAGGGTTCGGTGGTTACTCCTCATACGGTAGTGGTCAAAAGTTTGGGAACTTTTTGATTTCTGATCCAGCGTGGAAAACAAAAAAAAACGAAATTGCTTTCAATTCAGATTCTATTAACAACATCAAGTGTAGAATACGACGTGCAAAAAAATTTCTTGAGGTAATGGCGTTGGCACGCAGTGTCACGTGTTTCCATGCGTGCTCGCCTCCCAGTTCTCGTTTTCTCTGCGCTCTCTCAACGAGGAGAAAATGTGTCGAGCAAACTCGCCAACTATACCGAGCGCCGTTTATGTAGGAGGTGGAGGATGGCACGCATGTCGGACTGTCGCACGTATGATGAGGCGGCACGTGGGTGGTAACCTCCCTTCGCCTGCGCCCGAAGCTTTTCCATTTTTGAATTGCTACCCTGGAGAGCCGGGCTAGCCTCATGGATCGCTAGTGCTCGCACCCTAACACTAGCGCTAGCGC
>MU896471.1:0-11819 GCA_036418205.1 Ostertagia ostertagi | reverse complement strand
TCCTCTTTTTCTCGTGTCCAACAATTTCTTTTCACTGATTTATGTGTATTGTCGAGTCGATGAGTTTCCGCCAGCAACATCCTGTGCTTGGCTCTTCGCTTTTTTCTCACCGGCCGGACAGCTGGTGGGATTTTCTTGTTGTTGCCAGTAATTTGGCGCCGAACGGGACCACTATTCATTGGGCTCGCTCCAGTTCCAAGAGCAGTTCATGAACAATGCCTCATAAATTCTCATGATACTACTGACCTTACAAGTTAGTGTTCAGTTTTTTAGCCAATCTACCGGTTACCGTCAGAATTACGTCCACTCTATCTTCTCCTATCTTTTTTGAGTTATCGCCTCGGCTGCAAATCAGTAGATTATGCTAACTAATAACAAGCCCACGGGAAGGGTAAATTGCCGAGGTTACGGTTGAGGCTCTGGGGAAGCTAAAAAAGGAATACTCTTGAAAAGCAACAGCCAATCCCTATCATAGACTGGGCGGGGTTTCAACTACCGACGCTCAGCCTCACTGTCTGTTGATATGAAACGAAACAAACTTGATACCGCCCAGCTAACGGATGTTCTAGTGCACCCTGTTATTAAGGTATCCATCCACTCCGAAAAGGGATCATGCTCTTTTAATAGCTTTATTTGAAAAGGCGAAAATTGTTCAGGGCTGGTGTTATGCCACTTCTTCCTGATTTCATATCCTCAAGTGAAGGATTTTCCTATCTCTGCGATTCTTCGTGCTGGATTATCGAATTTGGGCCACTAAACAATTCATCCACGCAGGAGGACCTGTAGTTCTTCCAACGGCGAAGTTCAGGAAACGACAACCTACGATACCGTGTTGGTCAGACCAGTTACCAGAACAAAGAATTGAATAATCAGGTTGAGGACGGTTTTTCTTTGGAGAAATGCCAGGACAAGAAAATCCCAAGAGTCGAGGAAAACAAAGAATGGGAGGGGATGTTCACCGTGATTTGAATAAATTGATGGGAAGTACAAAAATTCTTCAATACTGAGTAAAGACATGTCCTTAGGGAAAACTGACGCTGAATCGTTAGATGGGTGGTCAGGGTGGGGTTGTGCTCGCAGAATTCAGGAGCCATACTCACAGCGGAAAAAGGGCATATCAAAATATCATTTCTTTCAAATACACTTGAAAAAATATCTAAAAAAAAATATACGAAATCTGGCTAGGATTGCCTGCACGTACTTGAAGATAGATCAGTTCTGGAAAAAATTACACTTCAGACTTATTTTCTCAAGAATCGTGGTGCAATATTTAGGAGACCCCCCGTATTCTACCATTCTGAAATAAAGTTGATTGCGTTGCTTGCAGTGCGACAAATCAACGCCGAACGCCTTACCTTGTCTTTTTTTTCATTCAAAAGTAATATTTCATACCGTTACTGAACTACGCAGAGTTTCGCGTCTGAGCTAACGACTCAGCGTCAGTTTTCCCAAATAGCATGTCTTTACACAATAAAGAAGACATTTTTTGCACTTTCCATCGATTTATTCAAATTACGGTGATCATCCCTCTCCCATTCTTTGTTTTCGTCGGCCCTTCGGATTTTCTTGAGATGGCATCCCTTCGTATAAAACCCGAACCTGCAACCTACCTCTTCAATTTTTTGTTTAAGTGATCTGTGATTAGTGATCTTACAGATTATAGTACTACTGTTCCCATAGATCGTGGGCTGATTAGCTATTCCTTCAGCTTACACTTGATTTATATATTTTGTTGTGAGTGTAAGTGGCTTAGTACGTGGTCGAAGAGCACCATGCTGCACTTCAGCGATCAGTGTTCTTGAGCCAACGCCGAAAACCGCTATGAGCCAAAAAGTTCATTGCTAATAAATGGGCCCGGAAAGTCACAACTGACAGCTTCATCGTGATACTTGTCCCTCCCCCTTTCCCCCCCCCAAGTTTCAGCTGTATGCGTCAAAATTTCGATTTCGGGTGCAAAAATTGCTCAGTGCGTCATTGATTTACGAAAAGTGTAATCGAAGCCAACTGATCAGCTCAGCTGCCTCCACCCTTCCAGCGCAACCCAATGCTTGTTGAACGGGTTTCTCTCACGCCCCCACAGGGTGCCGTCCCAGACCTGCCAGACTTGTCTAACTTCTGCTAGGAATTTTTCGTAGAAACCCTGCCGCAGAAACGACATAGTTTCACCCTGTTAGAGGGAGGTCATTTTGAATAAACATTCCACGATGAACCTAGGTGGATCAAACCCCATTTGTAAAACAGGCAGGAGCTCTCCGCGAAAGATAAAAGATGTGCAATTCCTTGCTATTCGACAGCGCTTGGCAAGAGCGCCACGTAGGGTTTCGACCTATCAAAGGGATCTCCTCGTTGCGATTGTGTCATTTGTGTCCCGTTCTTGCTCCGCACTCTCTCCGCCAGCATTTCGCTTTTCTTGCACTGGTGCCAAGTACCTCGAAAGGGACTTTTTGATTTCGGTCCTCTCGCAGATTTTCGTAATCGGTTCACTTCGCACTACTACTTCATTTTCGAAAGCACTTGCCTTTTTTTTGAGGCACACCACGCTATTAAGGCGCTGATTGTGAAGCTCTAGCCTGAGGAAAGTGAAGTGGTCGTACCGGATCCACCACCCCTGCACAAGAATTCGGCAGACAGAGGCGCTATGGTCTAGAGAATGCGCATTAGTCTTCTTCGTCCCCATTCGGGGTACCCCCCCCCCTGGAACGGACGTCATCGGCTGTGTCCGCTCTCGTTTGGATCCATGCTTTTTATCTTCGACTATTTCCTCTCTCTCCGCCACCTGTTATCTCGCTAACCGGCGTTGAGATTCTATCCCCCCTCCCCCCGCCCTCCCCGTCATAAAGGATAAAGGATAAAGCATTTGCCGTTGATCAATCCCTTTTTGGGATGCGGCACGCATTCTACTTCCATTTGTACATTCGTAGTGGCGTTTGAATGCGATGTGGCCTATACAATGACTTGCGGGGGCCAGCCGATGTACAAGTCAGTGTTTTTATCCTCCCAGACAAGTCTGGTACCAATTAACCGACCCCGGAGGGATGGAAGGCTTGGTTGGCCCGGGCGACTCACGACCCAGGATTTGATCCCCGGACCGCTCGCGTGGTAAGCGTGCCACTTGCCACTACACCACTTCCCCCTATAACTTCGTATAAGATGAGACGAAGAAATCTTACTCTCATTACCTTCACTGGTTTCATTTCCTTCATTCTTCGCTACAGGTCTTCCCACCTTACTTCATTTTCGAAAGCGACTGCTATACAATCTTATACTGCTTTCTTTGACGGCCTTCTACACTTTCATTCAAAAGCGCAGTGATCACTCCTAAATGATCGAGATGTTTCTTCAACAACATTTCACAAAACTGTTTAATAGCTAGTGCTATCTTTGACCAGCTATGTATGTATGCTGAGTGAGAAGTTTACTGCTGAAGCTTTGAGCCAGATCGTTAAAGTAGTTCGAAAAAGAAAAGACTTATGTAGATAAAAGGTGTTTCTTATTCTGAAATGACGTGAAGCTTCATTTGTGTGAAGTCAGCAGAGCGTTGATCGTTCGGCAAATAAAAAGCGCGCCACGCACTTTCCTTCCGTTTGGCATTTAATGTAGACTGGCTTCCAACTACATATGTATGGTCACTGTCCTCATAACAGCTGTCCAAGTAGTCGCTCTTAGTTGTTCTATTTATTCTCTTACATGTAAGGCATTGGGAGATACAGCGAAATGCGTCAAGGATGGGGAGATGATAGGTACGTGCCTTCGCCTCAGCCGCGTTTCTTCTTTTCACGATGTGTTTCGGGTATCAATTCACTAGAGCAGTTATTTCGTGTGTAGATTTTACATAGGTAATCTGGAAGACTGGATTGAACAGATGTTATCTTATCCAGCTCTTGGGTGTTCCACAGGTGTTGTCTCATCTAACTGGCGAATAGCCCATCACTCAACTTCTGTCGGGATGGCACGTGGATAAAGCCATGTTTGCTACTTTTAGTGTCCCACATACCTCTGCAATCCTCAGTGGTGAATGCAATCGCAGTCAGCCTGAAACAACACAGCTGTGGAACATTCAATAGCTGAACTAATATGTAACTGCTTCATCCTTGATCGACGGGCAATTTGGAAAAGCTACAAATCTTTTGGTGAAGGCTAAGATTGAAGCACCATGGGAAACAGGCCAGCATGTTTTGTTCAGACGCCACACAAGAGACCCCTTTTTGAGGGAGTTTTGCTTCAGTCTTATCTTTCGCCCTGTTCTGCCGCTAGCTACATACACCCTATGCAGAGGGCTTGGGAAGTTCCCACTCCGACGCGCCATGTGAACATCTTTGTAACGTTTCGCGAGAGCAATAGAAATACCTCAATACCAAAGGTCTTTTTCTTTTTAACCACGAGTGACATGGCTTCAACCGAGTGGAAGCGCCATATACCCCTTGCAAGTGATTTGCGTACCAATCCTGTGTGGAGCTATCTCTTATGGTTAGATGATTATTTGGCGATGAACTTGTCTGCTAGGATACTAAAAGTGGCCGGGATATCGGCGCAGCACTTACAGTTTGTCCGTTTCCCATCTAGATTACTCGGTAATTTTAAATTAGTGCAATGCTTGGTGCATAGAAAACTCATAAGGATGCTTCGAGCTCTCAACTCGGAGGTAATATAGAAGTTGCGAGGTGATTTTCAGCACTAATCAGCAATTTTAGAATCATATGATAACTGATTTTGTTTTACCAGACCTTTCAGAGACGCCAACACTTTTGCTGTTCTTATGCAAATCCTGGGTGAAAACTCGTACTATACACGTAACCTTTGTTTCCGAAAACCGGGTGCGCGTCGAGTGCAGACCACACACCACAAGTGACGACGGCCTCCACAAAATGTAAATGTTTTCTGCCAATGAAATGATTAGCCTGTTGCAGTTGTATTCTATCAGTTGTCACTAATTACAACTATCATTTACCAACTATCAGTCACTATGAACCACTTACCAGATTTACTTGGAGGCCGTCGTCACTTGTGGTGTGTGGTCTGCACTCGACGTGCACCTGGTATTGGAAGCAGAGGGTAGAGAGCGACACGTTGTGGCAAACGTAGTATAGAAGGCTAGAGAAAGAAGGCTACTGGCTGTTTGGAGTATGAACGTGATGAACAAATCACATGAAAAATTGTTCGAATCCCGTGGGGCACCTATCACTAAACTGCATCAGCACCTTTGTGGTGACTTAACCCTTACTTACTTTGGACAAGAAATCATTCAAGGTATTGGATCAAAGGCGCAGTTAGCCAGGTGTACACATTGAGCTCAAAAATGGAAGTGAAAAGGCGGACTGGTCCGACACTAAGGACAAAAAGAAACAAAAAAAATCAACGGAATCAAGGAGTTTGAAGGAGTCTTCTCTCAGCAAAGCGAAGTGCAAGAGTGCACCAATGTAATGAGACACCTTGCGCCAAGGAGAGAGTACAGAAGAGAATGCTTATCGAAGAGAGAACGCAGACACCTAAGGTGTCAAAGGCATGACATGGCAGCAGCGACCCTTAGCGCAAAAAGCTGGTGACAGCGGCACTGCATAGCTTTCCGAATGGAGTCCATTTACGCCAGTTACGGAAGAGAGTGTTTCACAACCAAAATCGTGCCTATAGAAATCATCCAAGGCTCCAAAATCTGTAATATTCCGCAGAATTTTCACAACCTTGGTCAAATTTTACATTGTGTACGAAATCGATTTACATGATATGGTTTGTTTGCTCAGTGTTTTTAAGAATCGCGATAAGTGCGCTTGTCTGATGAGGGCCTGCCCGAGTCAATGTCCATCTGTTTTCAATTATTACATTGAATAGCTATGATCGATGTCATTCTTATATTGTGCAAACACTATGCCTGAAACTCCGTTGATGTTGGTAGTCGTGTGTTGGTATCGCTGAGTGGGTGCAAAATCATCTCAGCTGTCTAAAGCTTATGGTCTTCCATACTGAACAACTCATTGCAGAAAAGGCTTATTTCCAGCACAGAATAATCATCAGATCAAAGCTCGATTTCCTTCCTTTAGCTTTCGTTCTTTTTCTTTCTCGCTAAAAGAGCTTTAATTAGTTTTTTTTTTCGAATGAAATATAGATTTCATGTGGTAGTTTATAGGGCCGTCCTGTTTTTATGAAAAACCCGATTGCAGTGCGCATGGCAAGAACAACCATTCGGCGCTGGTCAGTCCATTCCGGGATGCGCCACGCACTCTATTCCCACTCCGGATTGTAGCGGCATTTTGAGTGCGGCCTGGCAGGCGCTATCGCTAGATACAAGGGCTTTAGTTGGAACTAGGCTTAGAAGTGGGCAGGAACTTTCAGCAGAACGAAAACTGCATTCCGGATCTGGCTTTCCTCTCCCCGTCTGAGGCTTAGTCCTGATTTCAACAGAAGAGATGTTTGACGCTCGTTAAAATTACTGCTGCACAATGCCCCTATTGCTGATAGCTGCAATTGGTGTAACAGATCTTTTAGCCTCGGTATATATATTAAGTAATTTTGACCTCTCAATAAAATATAGTACATTGAAGGGATTAAGTCCTATGGATGAAGTCTGTTTGGCCTTTAGGATCCGTAAATGTCTCTGGTCTTACGCAGTGAGGGCGCGTCTTAGCTGCAGAATTTATCCTACCTACTTATGCACTGCGAAGTGCTATTCTTGAAGAATGATAAAGAATGTATGCACACCGTTGTAAACTGTGGACACCATGTTCACCCGAGGTATGCTCGGAAAAAAGATTTAATATTGCTTGGACTCACGTCTGACATTGCTAACTGATTTTGATAGGGCTGGGAAATCGAGAATCTAAGAATTCATATGATGTTTTGACATTCTGTGGGGATATTTTGTCTCTTGCTTCTACGTGTCATCGTTGAATTGCATAAAAGTATCCATTCAGGTGTTTTTGAGTCGCCTAGTGCGTCTTAAAGGGAAGAATAATGTGACTTGGTTCAGAAGCATCTCCGATTGTCAGCCACGGTGCAGTTTCAGGCTGGCGAGTTTCAAAACATTAAGCTGTTGGAAAAAAAACCCTATAAAAACAGCGCCTGAGCGCAGAGGTCATAATTGACCATGCAATGTTTGTGAATTGATAAGTAGGTTATGGAGCTATAAGCATTTTACAGCGTTCTCCTGTCTAAAACTCAAGGATCGTCACCTTTACCATTTCTGTGCAACTTATCCACTCTCTAGGCACACCGTTTCAAACCTTTCAGTAATTTCATTCTTTTATGCAGCAATTTTCTTACGTTTCTATCATATGAGCTTCTATTTCTAGTTGAAAGATCATGACTGAGTGATTACTCGACTCTTAGAAGTCAAGCGCGATAACTTCTACTAGTTTTTTCTTGACCAATATTGTCAGATGCTAAAAATCATGCCACTGAAGCTTAAAGGGTTGGTTAGCACGCCGAATTGCGCTTCAAACTTCTGGGGGTTTATTTATACGGTTCGAGTCTTTAAATATCTCTCAACGATGTTTTAATTATCTATTGTGGGATGCGCATGCTCTTGCTTTCTGTCTTTTTAGTTCGTTTTTTGCTCCCTTCATTTTTTCTGTAAAAATATTGCGGATAGTTGTCTTATGCTCAGTTGGCTGTTTTTTCCTTTACCTAACAGACATTCCCTTAATCATAGGAAAACCGCGAACAAGTGGATGACATGGGAAAGGCTCTGATCCTTAAATGTAGTCTTGTGGCCAAAATGTGCAAAAATAGGTTTCTTGCTCTACAGGGATGTACTGTCTTCAATGATCTGTCATCAGCTGTTACGGTTCGCTAGAGTTGCATGGCGCCATCAAAAAAGAACCTGATAACGCCAGAACGGGAATCTTTATATTCACAGGGTTCCATTACAATTAATCTTTTAATCTTATTAATTCGTGCGGCTTGTTACACCTTGTGTGGTGTTATAGCAAGCAATCTCGACCTTGTTAGTCATAGTGACAAGGACCACTTTTTCTGACAAATCATCAATCCATCATCTCAGTATCAACCCTGTGATCGTTATCGATCTGGCTCAGAATGATCGATTAATTTGCTGGCTCAACGATGTTATGGCCAGCAGTGTCCGGTGTATTGGGTGACTTTACAACGTGCTTAGAGCGTTGGTCGGACTGCTGAGCCGACGATGCCGCCACCGGCGTCGAGGGCTGAGGGCTGTGCACTCGCAGCCGCCTACTCGCGACCGATTCGCCTGTGGCAGTGATAGATCTGCGCTCTCCGTCCCTCTCCCACATCAAACTTCCTCCGCCGTCGTCTTTTCTACTGTACTTGCTTCTCGTATATCACTTGGTCAACGCCACAAAAACGACCACTGACACCACTACCCTTTTCTTCCTTGGCTGTTCCTTGTCGCACCTCTGATACTTTTCCTAGCGGTTAACTGTCAAATATAACCTTACAACTCTATCAATCTGGTTGGAAATTCGGACAATGATCCGGAAAACAACAACTCGATTTCAACGGGCTAGGTATCATTTACAAAATTTGGAGGACGGAATTCGGAAGAGTAGGATCGATCGGAAATAAAGTTTGGAAAAGCGTTCAGCGAAAACTCTAGAGATAGCGCTTTTCTGTCTTAAGCCTCACCACCCTGCGCAAAGGCTGTACCAACAATTTTTAATACCCTTAAATTTTTTAATTTTCTTAGGCACTTAGGTATTGGGTAGTGGGGTTTGGGATTTAGCCTATGCGTCAGTTAGGGGGCTCACCGATGTGCATATACTTCAATTTTTCCATTTTCAAGCAAGGTTGGACAAAAATGCTACTGTATTTCAAATGAATGCGAAAGTCCATTGATTGATTGAGGTCGTATAGGACGAAAGAGAAGGTCCGAAAAAGAGGAAGCTGGTTTTTGTCAGTGGGAGGAAAACAATCATCTCTTCTGAACCTTCACCGGGATAGGTTATAACTCTCGAATTTCCGAATCCATAGAATGACCGGGTGGTCGGAGATGAACAGCTGATTGCGGTTATCAACTTGTCATTCACTTTCGAATGTAAAACTTTTATAATGAAACATTTATCCGAATGCATTTCAAATGTTCAGCAAAAGCTGAAGCAGTGAATAACCCAACATTCTGCGAGTTATATCCTCTACCATATGACCAGGTTTCTCAGTTATTGCCCCAGTTTCATGGACTATGAACCGTGTGTTCAACTGCTGCTGCTGTACGCATTCCAGACATTCGGCATTGTTTAGCGCTCTTTCAAACGACACCGGGAGACTGGCAGCTCTCAATGATCCTCACAGCTGAGAGCTGCAGCCCAGAAAATCGCTTTTCTTTGAACTTCGCGTTCCGAATTCCGTTTTCCGGTACTCGCTTCCAAAGCAGCATTGGCGCTCTAAATCGCGCATATTGGTCACCAACGTTGGCGATGCTCTTTAGTGGCGTCCAAGAGAGCCGGGAATGGTTCCCAGGTCGCCATGGCCATTCAAGAAGAGATGTATACGTCTAGATGTGCCTTTCGAACGCTGATCTCAAATCTACCTTCCAAATCTGCTAAACGATTCTCTGAACGGAGTTATGAAGCAAAACAGCGCAACGGTAGTGGTCGGGACTCACAGTCAAAACGTCGTAGGATCGGCCCCTTATCGTGTTTACTGTTTTCCATTCTTCAGGAATACAGCTAAACGGCTTTTAGTAGCTTATTTAATTGAACTCCTAAGGAATGTAAGACAGCAATTACAATAAAGGACCGATCCTACGACATTTTGACTGTGCACTACCGTTGCGCTGTTTTGCTTCATAACTCCGTTCAGAGAATCGTTTAGCAGATTTGGAAGGTAGATTTGAGATCAGCGTTCAAAGGCACATCTAGCGGTATACATCTCTTCTTGAATGGCCATGGCGACCTGGGAGCCTTCCCGCGTTTTTTTTCAAGCTTACTATATCTGAATTCCCTCTTAAGGGTTGTGATCCCTGAACGATTTCCCTTTTTGACTGATTTTACTTTTGCTCAATTTCTATCATATTTCCAAACTGGCATCACTACTGTGACTTGAGGCCGCTTCGTGACTCGCAGTATTTTATTACGCAACTTTTTTCCTAACCAAATTCAGCTTGTCAAGATAAATGTTAAACTGCTCGAATGATTGGCGGCCTAGTCAATGAACCGATTTTTGGCGCTACCGCAGGATACAGGGGCGCTGTGTATTTAAAACCCCGTGAAACATCTTATTTCTTTAGAAAATGGGACTTAGCCTGTGGGAGGGGAAGAGTGACTTCGAATGAGCCATTTTTATTTAACCTGACCCAAAGTTCCTGCCCTCCTAGACTTAGTCCTAAAGGATGCCCCTGCATATTGTGATAGCGCACCCGATTCGCTAAGAATTCCACTGAATCAGATAGGTTTTCCGGATTTCCTATTGTTGACACAACCTTTCAACTACCTTCTTTGCTATCTAAGCATATGATATTTCCAAGAACGCTAGATTTCAACGCTGTGCAGTTTAAAGGGATTTTAGATTTAAAGTCACACATGTAGAGAAAAATAATTTTCCTTTCAATTATGAACTTTGAGACATCGATCGACATGTCAAAGACGTTTTTTTCCCATATGTTTACTTGCTTGCTTTGTGCTGTAATGATATGTATTCCTGACTACTGAATGGATGGCAGAGTTAGACACGGTTTTACATCCATGAGCTCATGGGGTCCTATTCCACATTGAAACCAGCGTCCTCTGCAGCAAAAGAAAAATTCAAAAGGAATGGTTGATGTAAAAAAGCCAAGAAAATCAAGATGAACTCGAGGTCACACGTCCCCAAATTTTTTCTGTTTCGTACAGCCTATTTAAAGGCCGTAACGTTGCTTCAATGTTTAGTTTTTGCTTCCGTGAGGTAGTTGCCGCAAGGCTTGATCAAATGTTTTGGTTCCTCTGAGAATAGACGGCATATCGTTGTAGGCTTTCCATATCTGCCCTCCTAGCTCCATAAGGAGTTCTGAACTTTTGAACTTCTCGAATTCCGAAAAACTTCGGAATGAACCCGGAAGAATTCCGGACCTGGTATGTCAAGAAATTCCACGCTTATTTTTTCAAATTCTACGGTTGGCTATCAATTTGCCGATTACCTCCTTCCTTCTGCTGATCCTTTAATTCTATCAATCATGGTGTTGTTTCTGTAGTATAATGGAGCGTTCATAGTTGGCGATCGTACGTGCGATTAGGCGATTAGGCGATTAGGCGATAGTCTATAATGAAAAATATACGTATAGATTAGGCGATTAGGCGAGTAGGCGAGTAGGCGAGTAGGCGATTAGGCGATTAGGCGATCGCTCAATGGGCGGAGCAACAAATCAATACGTATCCTTCTTTATCGCCTACTCGCCTAATCGCCTACTCGCCTAATCGCCTAATCGCCTAATCGCACGTATGATCGCCAACTATGAACGCTCTATAAAGCCAGGTATTTCCAACTTCTAGAGAGCTTTTTCGCGTTTTCGGTTGATTTACTTGACTTTTGTATGGCGTCGTCATTGTGTGAAAGTTTGTGGAGCTGAAAAAGCAAAATTTTGAGCAAAAATCTATTTTGACTAGGTTTCAACCACTTTGTTCATGAAATGGTGCTCGAAGTCGCTCAGGTCTACCAAAAACTCCGCCGCCTTGGCGTCGTTAGTTGGAAACATAATGAAGAAAACGGAGAAGTGCGCCGGAACCTCGCTGCCCCTGTTATTTATTATACGTACATAATATTGCCTATGATGTATTCCTATGTTTCCATGATTCCGAGTGCAAATCGAATGTGCGCCCCACGCAAGGGAAGAATCTACCATGGTTTACCGAAGCCTTTACGGCCAAAATATCATGCGT